>JACCIC010000278.1:40000-245000 GCA_018907035.1 Sycobia sp. Sy_11 | reverse complement strand
GCTACGCGGTGTCCTCTCCTTCTCTCTCTCGTACACACGTGCTAAGCACACGTCGGCTGACGATGGAGTCGGCGGAGAATGTGATAAGCTCTCGAGTGACAGGGCGTCCTCACTCAGGATGGAGCTCGTAGATCGGATTGGCAGATAAAAACGCTGCGTTGTCCGGCTACTAGCAAAAGAAGAAGGCTTTTCTCTTTCCTACTCTTGCCCATTTCCTTCGCAGCGCGCTGCGCACACCCTATGGTGTATTGTGCACTTATTCGCAATTACGAATTTACACGATCGGTATTTCAAACGAATAATGAACCGACAGTTTTACAATATATAATACAATATATACAGTACGATTACAATATATATATATATATATATATGTGTGTGTGTGTGTGTGTGTGTGTGTGTGTGTGTGTGTGTGTGTGTGTGTGTGTGTGTGTGTGTGATATAGTTGCTAAACTCTTATACCCTTCAAAGGTCGCTGAAGCAATTAAAAAGTAATAAAAACATTTTTATTTATGTACATGCGATCAAGTTTTAGTATACCCTCTAGTGACTGGGGAGGGCGGGGGTCATGATTCGCGCTGGCACCAAGATGGAGCAGAGTTCCTTTAAGAGTATACAAAGGAAAAGCTTCCATAAAAACCGAAAGTAGCATCTTGATTACAATGTAAGCTTCTTAGACATTTAGAACAAATCACTAATTTTAAAACTGCAATATACATTTCAAGTTTCTTATTGTTTATCCATATTAAGTATGGAAATCACCGAATGATTTGTTCAATAATCATAGGGGTGAGTATCAATTCATTAATTACCTGTTTTACATCGAGCTCTCGTTTCACTTCAGCTAAAATCCACAGAGCTTTCTACGTCAACGTAATTCAACTCTTGTCAAGAATTGGAAATAAATTTCACATAATTCATCGATTTGAAATGTAAATATAATGAGACATATGCGTATATGATATCGTTAAGGCTTTTTCAATATATAAAGTACAGAGGCTGCTTCTAAAGCTTACTACAGTTTATTTTGCATGTATAATAATTAAAACTCATTATATACCTAGTTCCAGTATAAAGAAATCTTTCAGTTGTTTATATCTTCAAATTCAGTCAATAAACTTGTTACACCTTAAGATAGTAAATTAATATTGATTTATGAATAATTATGAATACGTACTTGCTGAGTGCATAAGGACATGGACATGGTTTACAAGGGATCCCACTCGACGGATCTCCATAGAAACTTCTTGGGCATTCTTTGAAATTAGATTCTCTTTTATAACATTCTCCAAGCCAGTGACCACTTTTCCGTCTCAAATATCCAGAAGTGCAACTTTCACATGACAGACCAGTGTATCCTTAAAGTATTTAAAAAATATTGTATATTTAATTTACATCATATGCAAATATTGATACTGTTATAATATTCTATAGAATAAATATAATATGAAATATTTTAAATAAAAAAAAAATACTTTTATCGATGGGTCAGTTTTGTGAAGAAATTAATATTATCATTACTACTTACTATAATAATACGGGTCACCGAATAGAAGCCAAAGCAGCTGCGATCTTTGGACTTTACGAATGGGGAAAATTTCTGATTTTCATTATAATTATATAAGTTCAATAAAAAGATACCAAGGCTGATCAAAATATTTACTATTTTGCTTTATATTAGTTAACATAAATAGAATTATCAATTTAGACATATTTTAAAGAAATATTTATATTTACCTAAGGGGCATCGGCAATTCTCAATAAATACTGATAACTCTGTACCAAACTCTTGAGCTGTATCCAATCTGACGTTAGTAATAGTTACATTCAACAGTTGTGAATTTTCATATTGGGCCCTAAATAAAACTTTATATGAAAACTGAAATAATATTTAAATAAAAAATTAACAAAATTTGTATTTGATAAAATATGCATGAAAAGTATAATCAATCTATAAAGGTTAAAAGAAAATAAAACAGCAATCATTAATGTGACTTCGAAGTGCTTCAATCTACACACCTTCTTACTTTATTTACTGATACGTTTTTCATCCTGGATTTTCCTTCAATAGGTGGAGAAACCTTACCCCAATTCCTATTTTCAGTAAAAATAAAACGTTTATGTATCTAAAGGATTTTGAAGCGAAGTATTTATAATACAAAATGCTTACACTAAAAAAACTAACATTCGGACTCAGCCAGTCAATATACTTCCTATTTCCAATTTCTCAACCAGCGAGTGAAGCTATTAACGGAATGTCATTCCAAAATCAATTTGGAAATGATTATTTGGGTCAGAAGTTATTTCTAACTTGTGCTAAAGGAGTGCTAATCTTCTATCAAAGAATCTGCCCGTCAAAGAAATTTATAAGAATCGAATACTTGATGCTGTCTCACAAGCTGAAGCTACTAAATTAGTTCTGTCCAACTGCAACGAAGCTGAACAAGGTTACTTGTCCACTATAGCATGGCGACATTTATAGAACAGTTATATCTGGTGACGGTGTCGACGTTTTACGAAACGATCACCATACTCCCTTATTTACAGAGAGACTGGAATAACTGAAAAACGAAAGATACAACTTTCAATAGTTAAAAAATTCATGCGTATTAAGCTAACAGAGAGAAAAAACTTAAACAAATAGAACAGGATATGTTCTAATCTCTCCGAAATACTGCATAGTGAGATGACTATCTTTGTTGCAACGAAAATTGGAGACAACATCAAGAATATCTGATGCCGCCTACCTGGAATCCGGTGAGTGATAATGAGTCATCCAGAGCGTTGATCTCATCGCAGGCTGGCATACAATCGCCTGCTTCCAGCCATTTTTAAATGAGTGAGTATTCGAGGGAGACTAATAAGAGTACAACAAAAACCAGTTCTGAATTTTTAAATATTGATAAAAATGAAAAAAATCGTTTTAAAGGTGTGTATAAAATATTAATTGAGGTAGAAATTAATCATTATGAGAAGGTAGTCGCGTACTAATATGTGATTTATTATAAATATACTCTTATTCATAGAAAATATAAATTGACCATTAATGTAAGGTTTGATAATTTAAGACTGTCTTAAATCTCAATCGAAAACAAAAAAATTAAGCTATGTGTTGAATGATAATTTTGGACACGCAAATTTATAAATTGCTTAAAATCAGAATCCGTCGCATAAATAGCAATTATTATAAAATTTTAGATTTGAAAATACAAAAAGAGATTTTGAATAGGTTAAACAAAATTAACCCATTTGAATATTAGGCAGGAATGTGAAAGATATTTATTTAAAATACCGGAGCTTGAATTACAATTAAAGAAATTGTTATAAAGTTTCAAAATTAATTCTTGTAAACAAAATCTTTAGTTCTCCATGATTATTTTAGGCAAATGATTTATACCATTTAATACGAAATAATCGTAGTGAAGCATTTGAAGCGTTTTCTCCTACGAAATTTAGAAAAAAACCAACACAGGGAACTCAAAAAACTAGATCATTTCTTTGTTTTATTAGTGCCTATAGATTGTTGAAGCTACCACCCATAGTTGCGGCATTGCGATAAGATTGGCCCTTGTAATTATTTAAATCAATGCTATTCTCTTGTAGCAATTGATTCACACCATCGAACGTGTCTAGAGCTTTATGACTTATCTCGTTTAATATATCTTAATCTTATAGTTAATTGGTTTGATGAGCCTTATCCTTTGTACCATTGACAAAAATATAACAAATTTTTGCTACTTTCAAACATCTCATAATTTCTTTATAAATAGCAACACCGATCTCTTCAATAAGCTCTTCAAAAATTGTAAAAGATAAATAATTCGTGTTGCTACTTCGACAAATTGCGTATTTTTCGAAATATTGTTTCAAGAAAAGATGATACTACATTAGTAATTCTATAAATGCCTAAAAAGTTATCCATATCACGCGATCCTAATGTTTGGCTAGTTCCTCTAAAAGCCAAACCACGTTCACTTAAAAACATCATTATGTATAAACAGGCTTAGAAACTTTATGCCAATATTGAGCAGAACTTACAGTTTGGTTTTGTAACACTGTATCTATGCGATCATATTGTTTTTCATATTATTAAAATTGAGGCGAGTCCAAGTAGATATCTAATGTTTCATCATGTGTTAAACCGTCAAGAGCGTGTTTCCAATCCTAATACCCATCAGAAGCAAATGGACTGTTCTTTGGTCTGAACAATTTACAATACAAACAATATAATCGTCCCGTACCCAGTGAAAACATAGCCATTTATTATGGATTTGCTTGCTAGTTTTGGTTGTGCGTTGATAAAAACTAACGTTGCATTTTCTAATTTTAGATCCATCTTTCTGAATTACCGATTTTTCTTAAAAAACTCATTATTATTAAAGTTCTACATATTTATATTGAAATTATTAAGCCAATAATTAACATTATTTGATATATTTGTGGTCGGAATCGTTTAATAAACCTAGATTATTGTCGTTCTGGATCTGGAAACGTACATTTATAATATATGAAATTATAATATTAGGTACACAAAACCAAGGTTAAAATTGAATTGACAATTAAAAAATATGATGCGAGAAATGCAAATGTGGGAATCAGCCTGAATTAAGTAAATAAAATAGAACTCTCCATTTGATACAACATTTCGTCCATTGTTTTGGACCTTCTCAGGCCTCTGATTATAAATTAACTTCGATTACTGCTACATATTAAGTTTAAAAACAAATCTTGCGAAGTGATAAATATAGCATGAATGAGGCATAACACAGAAATAATATTCTTTGTTAACCGTTTGACCGGTTAGAAGGAATACATAATGCACCACACCACGATAATCGAAGAAAACAATGAGCATAACTTTGAGTTTTGAGCGACTTTACCGTGATTTTTTCGGTCTACGCTCTCCTTTAGCACGATATTCGCTTGATTGATAGGTTGTTTCTGGATCGTAAGCATAGACCCAAGTTTCGTCTCCAGTGATTATGTGTTCCATCTTGTCCTGATAGTCCGAAAGCATCGTTTCACAAACCTCCATGTCATACGTTCTCGATCTTCTCTGAACAATTGGTGTCAATGAAAACTACTTGCTCATGACATTCGCTTCTCACCAAAGGCCTTCTGCAACATTCTAAACGTTTCGGCGACCGATATTTCATTTCTCGCACAAAATTTAATGCTACTTCATTGTTGAATAATTTCAGAAATTATAAAAACCAAAGAGACAACTTTTCTTTGTTCATAAAACACAAGCTAAATCACAAATAAAGATAATTTAGTGAAATTTGGCACAGATACTGATAGCACTACAAATGAAAAATAAAAACATTTATGCGAAGCGATAAGCCCGGGAAAGTATAATTGAAAAGTCTTACTTATATTAATACATAGTAATGTATGTATAAAATAAAAGAAGGAATAGGGAAGAAGGAATAGGGTGTTATTGGGCGAATATTATTCTTGTTGCTTCTTCACATTTTTCCTTAGTGTTAGAGTGTTATATACAGTAATAACTAAATAAATGAGTGTACATATAGCGAGCATTGTTCTATTTTCACTAACCTTATGAAACACTATTTTCAGTTTGATTTTCAGATTCTATCTCTCTTTGTATATGAGTTATGCGGTCTGAAGACAAACTCGCTGATGCCATGAGTTGGTGCTGAAATTTCGTGCCTTTAATTTACGGGCTACCAATTGGGAGATAGCTGACGTTAACTCCGAACACGGCAAAAGAAAACGACAGGCTATCGGCAGAATGTGAAGTTGGATAGGGGTGCTCGAACCTGAATCAAGAGTCTTTCACGACTCGATCGAGAAGAAGACCGCTCTTTCTTTTTTTGCTTTTCCAACATGTAGAGATGCGTCGCGCACACTCTAGGAATTCATATTACGGGTACTCTCGCTTACACCGGCGTACACTTGATTTTTTGAAAGTGTAGTATTATCGATTTTGGTGATCGCAATATATATGTATTGGGTGTACAAGTAAGTTTCCAACTTTTGTCAAAAAATTGCGTCACCTGTGGATCCCAGGCAGACGTCAGAACACATGTGTTATATTTGTAGATTATGTATCTATCGACAATTTTGCAGCAGTATATGTGAGTATTTCTTTCGATGTTACTTATTTTATCAAATACAATCATGATAAGTTTACAGCCGAATAAACGTCATTTGCGAGAAGCGCTGCTTCTATTCTTTAATATGAGGAAAAATGAGATTGAGGCCTATTATTTGCTTTCGGAAACTTATGGTGCGAAATGTATTGGTTAATGGAGGTGCCACAAGTATTTGAAATCGTTTGAAAGTGGTGGTTTGGAAGGTGGAGACAAAGATCGGACGGGAAGCTGAAAAGTTTTGAAAACGAGGAATTAGACGCTTTGCAGGACGAGAATCCATGTCATATTTCAGAATAACTTGTTGCATCATTGAGGGTTACATGATTACCTTTCTCCTGTGCCTAAAAACATTAGGATTCATTCAGAATGTTGAATACTAGGTGACGTACGAATCGAAGCCGGGAGATGTCGACAAGCGATTTTGCAAACCGCAAATGCTATAAATAAATCATTTTTCGTATAAAAATAAAAATAAACAGAATTTCTAATAAAAATATACATTCAAAAACTGGCTCGACAAGGTCTTCACCCCGAATAATACCTACACACTAGTAGACGTGTGCGGCTTTTTGGGAGATGGTCGCCTGGTGAATCTTGCTCCCGCGCTGTAGGGTAATGCAGTAACCGATCGTATTTGGTTGTGTGGGGTAAAATCTTTTTGTACCCTAACCTTTGAACGAGACGGTTCCAGTGGTTCTATTTTATATGAGGCCGTCTCCAAAACATAGCCGTCTTCCTTCTCATTTGCTGTTTTCGTAGTTTTACGTCATTGCGGACGGTCGTGCTCATCTTGATCTAACTTCTATATTAATTCTTCAGGTGTTGATGTGGTAGATTTACGCCTTTCCGGACGGGCGCAGATCGTGTTATTTTCTGCGATTTCCGTAGTTCCATGTCGTTGCGGACGTGCGCAGACGGTGTTATCATCCTCTGCGTTTACCGTAGTTTTACGTCTTTGCGGACGCTCGCAGGTGATGTTACTCTCTGCGTTGTCGGTATAGGGATGTGGGTGGTTGATAAGATCAATATGGGGTTGGGTGGGGTTTTCGGGATCGTCGAGGTTAGGAACGCTAGTATCCAATAGCAAGAGGCTGAATGAAGCGTCGGCTATCGGAGTGATTTTCATCGCCGGTTCCTTGACGAACTCTTGCGTTGTATCAGGTCTGAATTAGATTAGGTTCAGCTGCGATTTCTACACTTCCTCTGCTGCCTCGGTCAATTTCCCCATATCGAGGGTAGTGCCGAATCGGTTGGGGGAAGCCCTGCGTAGTTGCACCGTAGGTGCGGTTACGCCTATGGGGTTGGTTCGCACATTTCCGCCCAAAATTTAAAAATGCCGGCGACGTCTGGGTGCTCTCGTACACCGCTGTGTTTGCTGCAAATGCACACTCTGGGAGGTGTATGTTCCAGTTTTTGTGATCATTTTGGACACAAATCGCAATCATGGTTTTTATGACCCTGTTTACTCTTTCTGCACGATTTGCCTGTGCGTGGTACGGCGCAATAAATTGGTGTATAATACCTAAATCCGGTGTTTGTTCTTGAGCCAGTTGTTGGCAAACTCGGTACCGTTATCCGAAATTAGGTATTTTGGGCAACCTCACTTGAAGATGATCTATTCTTCTAGTGTGCGTGTGATCGCTTGACCATTCGCTTTTCGCAAACACTAGGAGATATTTATGCTATCCCTGGCTGGTTAGAAACGGGCCCATAATGTCTGCAGCGACACTGCTCCAGGGTCCTTCAACATTTCGTTGAGATATTAAGCCTGTGGGTCCTCTCTGCGACACTTTGTGTATTTGACACTCAGGGTAGTGCTTTACATGTTTGTGTATGTCCCTTTTTATACCTGACCAGTAGTATTGCTGGCCGACTTTATGAGTAGTTTTATCTATTCCAAAGTGTCCTGAGGTTAGAGTGTTATGACACTCGTGGAGGACTCGCTCTCTGTCGTTAGAGGGTACTACGAGCTTCCAGTCATCCTGGTCGTGGCCCAGTTCTTTTGCCATTTCATTTGGGCGATGTTTGTATAGTAGTCCATCCTTGATCGTCCAGTCGTGGTATAATTAGGGATGTTTTTAATTTCAGCACTCTTTTGCTGGTACCACTTATCCATGTCAAGGGTTGTGAAATTAGCAGTAGTAGACCCTCTGAACCCTATTCAGAGGGTCTTGACAGGGCGTCTGACACGTAGTGAAGTTCTCCCTTTCTGTGCACGATTTCCAGATTGGCAGCCCGGAGTACTGTTGCCCACCTAGCTAGGCGTCCTGTTGGGTCCTTTAGTGTGTGTAAGCACCTAAGGCTACTGTGGTCCGTTATTGCTGTAAACTTCTCGCCGAGTAGATACCCGCGGAATTTTTCTACTGCCCACAGGACGGCTAAGCACTGCTTTTCAGTGACGGTGTCGTTTACTTCTGCTGGTGTAAAAGTCCTGCTTGCGTATGCAATTGATTACTCTTCACCGTGGTGTTCTTGGCTTAGTACAGCGCCTAAGGCTTAGTTGCACGCATCGGTTTGCAAGACATATGACTTATTCTGCACGGGGCGCGCTAGCACAGGCGTTTGCGTCAACAGGATCCTGAGCTTGTCCAAAGCTTTCTGTTGCACTGGTCCCCAGTGCCACTTGATATTCTTTTTTAATAGTTTTGTGAGGGACAGCGTTATTTCCGCTAAGTCCTTAATGAACCTAGCGTACCACCAGATCATGCTTTAAAAAGCCCTTAGTTGTCTCAGGTTGGTAAGCCTCGCATATTCGCTCACTGGGTGAATTTTATCTGGGTCAGTGTGCAGACCGTCCGCGTCTATTATGTACCCTGAGTACTTGACCTCCGGGCAGCAAAACTCAGATTTCTCCTTGTTTATCTGCAATCCAATTTCGTTAAGGCAGGTGCTGCTCGAAGGTCTTTGTAGCGACGATAATATCGTCCATAGATTCGAAGACGTTCAGTTGCCACGCTGCTCCGAAAACAAGGTCCATACCGCGTTGGAAAGTGGCCGGGGCGTTCATTAGTCCATAAGGTAATCTGGTATATTGACAGAGGCCTTTCTGCGGCACCGCAAAGGCGGTGACTTCTTTGCTGCTCTACTCAAGCGTTATTTGATGGTAAGCCTGACTAAGATCTGTTTTAGTCAGGTACCGCGCATTACGTAGGTTGTTCAGCAGGGCATCTATATGCGGAAGAGGGTACGCGTTCTTTTTAGTGATGGCGTTGACTGCCCGGTAGTCAATACAAAACCTTATTTTTCCGTCCCTTTAGAGACGATTGCCGGGCAGCTGCTCCACGAGCTTTCCGATGGCTCGATAATACCCTCTTCGAGCAGTCTATCTATTTCGGCATGGATCTGCTTTAGGAGTTTGTCTGGTATTCGTCAGAGATGCTGTTTTATAGGGCGATGCCCTTGGGTGTCGATAAAATGTGGCTGCATTCGTGTCAACTGCAACGTTTCTTTATTCTCCGGTAATAATTGTCGTAGTCTTTTAATTGTGCTACCCCATTGACGGCTGCGATGGCTGTAATAGCCTCTGGCGAGTCATGTTGTTGTGTAACGAAGTGCCTAATGATGTTTTTAGGCATGTGCCACATAGCGTCGGTAAAATTGATAGTCATTTTGACCAACGTAAGTATGTCCATGCTGAGTATCATGGCATACTTCATGGAAGCAGATACGCTCGTCGATTGTCAACAGCAAATCGACTCCGCCTTCGTTGGGACATACTTTGCCGTTCGGCATTTGCATGATCGAGCGTACAGGTACAATAGCTGATTTTATTAGCTTGTCTGAACCAGGGCCTACGTATGACTTTCGAGCACCAGGGTAGATAAGTACCGGGAATATTTTTCCCATCAGCTCTATGTTTAGGAAGAATCTGTTTTCTTCCTCAGGCGCCTTTATGTTGGGGTATGTGTTTGTCACAGCTTTAGCTCTTCTACACGCATTCTTGATCATTCTTGTCTTGGGACCCCCCTTGGCGGCGCCATTTTGTAACCCCGAAACTCGAGGTTATTACATACCGTGTGCCAATGTGTGCGTGGGCACTTCCACGCCGCTGCTCGTTAACTCAGTTAGAAAGGGGACAGGAAAAAGGGAATGAAACACGCGGTAGGTAATAACTTCGAGTTTCAGAGTTACAATATATATATATATATATATATATATATATATATATATATATATATATATATATATATATATATATATAATATCATCACTTCTACAAAGGCCCCATAGCCAGCGTCTGCTTACAAAATGTGCTATTTGCAGACCATTATTTTGTTTAAATTTCAATCGGTACATTAAGTAAAATATTCACGGTAGTGGATTTAAAATATGAAATATATATATATATATATATATATATATATATACATGGTAGAATGCGATGTCCAGGTGTTTCCAAATGACTTCTGTGGGTAGGTACGACGGGTCGACTTCTGTGGAGAGTTGCGTGTTTGGACGGTAGAAGAAGATGTCCGGATATGGAACATCGTATTGTACCTCCCCAACGTGAAACTCTCTATAGCTAGTCATGCCGAAACATATTTTATCGTTCGAACATGATATTCTCCGTAGAAAGCATCTCGACACACTTGGAAATCTTTTTCTACATGCCGATCTCGAACAATTTTCCACGTAGAAGCGACACATAATATGGATATATATATACGTATATATATATATATATATATATATATATATATATATATAGTATAAAATGGACGGCCCAATATAAGCCTTTTGAAATGGACGCTACTTTGAAATAGCTCTTTATACAGAAACGTTTTTATAAAAAAACAATTATGGTAAATGTTTAGTAATATAAATATTTGTGTGTAGTAATAATATCAATAATATCTGAGTACTTTTTACTCAAAATCTATTTCAGATTCTTCGGGGGTGATTATAACCAAGGACAGTCTGACTGTCATTATTTTAGTTAATATATCATATTATAAAGACTGTAAGACCGATAAAAATATTTATTGATTTAATTGGAAACAGTCGACATAAGTACAATTCTTGATTTTAATTTGGATCTTAATACTATACCTGAATTATTGCAGTTATATCATAGTTCAGAAATTGAATACAGAAATCATGAAAATTGGATACTTGAAGTTATTTGTCATGTCTGAAAACTGATAATGATATGAGAATTTCTTTAAAATTCATTTTATTTAAAATCTTACAAGACTATATCTTCCTATATGAAATTTCATTTTTCGACTTTTCACTCCCTCTGAAAAATATTAATTTTATACTATACATGTGGACAAAAAAATTATAAGGTCATCATAAACTATTAAGAAACGGCTATAAACTTACACGTGTGTTTTTTTAAAATCATAATTAATACAGAAGAATACAACAACTGATTGCAACAGAAAAACTTACTATTGAAAATATATATGAACAATTATGAGGGTGGTCCCAGATGTACTTGGCGTGATCTAGAGGTGGTGGTCGTTAAAAAATACCACTGTATTAGAAAGTATTCAATCTATAAAGCATATGTCTCAAGTTTGAAGACGTCATAATATTTACTATTTGTTTGACAGCCGTCAATAGCAAATTTGTAAACATGGAAAAAATTGGTTATTGTTATGTGATACAATACTTTTATTTGAAAGGTCTCGGTCCAACCAATATAAAAGTTAAAATACTTTAATTGTACTTTTATCGACTGCTTATATAAAAATTAATAAATATTTTTGCATTACAAATACTTTTGCGGAACATAAGAATTTAACCTACAGTGATTATCACTGCAATAATTATTTAAGAGACCTATGATGAATTAATCGTTAGAGTAAATGACTGATATTTCGGTTGTCCAAGTTCGAGTACCGGTCGCAACTATTCTCACAAGTACTGATGTAAATATTTACATGTCTTTTGTTTAGAAACACATCGTAACTCTCCATCATTGATTAGTATCAGTAGTTGGGAATGTAAGTATGTAAGGCATGGGGTAGCAATTCAAACTTTAGTTCATTAATTTTCGCGACTGAAATAATAGATGTGGGAGCTGGTGCATTTTCTTGATGAAAAAAGACTTTCTTCTTAGCCGTATGCGGCCGTTTTCGCTTGATTTTTTCGCTCAAACGTTGCAATAAGTTCGCATAATACTCGCCATTGCTAGTTTTTCCCTTTTCAAGATAGTCAATGAAAATTATCCCACACGAATCCCAAAAAAACCGACGCCGTAACCTCGCTTGCAGCTGGAACGGTCTATGCCTTCTTTGGAGCCAGTTCTCCTTTTTGAGTCCATTATTTTGATTGTTCTTTTGTTTCGCGTGTGAAGCGGTGGACCCATGTTTCATCCACGCTTATGAAATGACGCGAAAAGTCGGTTTTACACTTGCGAAACATTGCCAAACACTTATCTTCACGACGCTGTTTTTGTTTCATTGTGAGCAAAAGCGGCATCCATCTTGCGCACAGCTTTGTCATCTCCAAATTTTCTGTTAATATGCGATGTATTGCACTTTTTGAAATATTTACCATGTCTGCTACCCCGCCCACTTTCAGTCGACGATGATCCATTACTGCTTTGTGGATATTTTTTCAACATTTCTGGAGCCGTTACCTCGTGTGGTCGACCACTGCGATACTCGTCTTGCCAGCTCCTACGGCCTCGTTTAAACTCTGCTACGCAATATTTTACTCTCTCAAACGAAAGGAGTAGTTTCACCCAGAGAAGAGTCTAGTTCAACTTTTATATTAATGCAAGGTTTATGGGGCAAGCATAGTCCTAACATAAATGGACGACCGATCGCTACCCCGGATTGGGATATGATTGCGAGGAATAATTACAGAACACCAATTTTTATTGCTACTTACTTTTATACTTTAATTGTACGTTTGTCGACTGCTTCTATACAAATTAATAAATATTCTATTCATTGATCTTACAGTCCAATCAAATCAATCGAAAACAATACGTAACAATATCAGTACGCGTCTACATTAACATTAATACATGAATACTCAAAAATAATAAAAACAAAAATAAAAATAAAAAATTAAAAATTAAAATAAAAATTATAATGACAGTCAGAGTGTCCTTATTTACAATCGCCCATGTAGACTAATCTGAGAATCAAATATTAGCTGAAAAAATTTTTGTTACTAAAGTGCAATCTGAGTGTCTCCCACACCCTTACCTAATTGAAGATCCAGTCCAACGTTTCGAGCTCGCTACGGCTCCTCATCCGGGCCTAAACTAAACCTTATATTCGAATCTATATATACCTTATCCCCACTACCAAATTTAGTAAATTAAATCTCAATTCCCCGTCTGCACTAGTTAATGTGAACAGTGGCCAAATTATTAATTAATAAATATTTTTTCATTGGTCTTACAGTCCAATCAAATCAATCGAAAACAATACGTAACAATATCAATACACGTCTACATAAACATTAATACATCAATACACAAAAATAATAAAAACAAAAATAAAAATTAAAATAAAAATTATAATGACAGTCAGACTGTCTTTGTATACAGTCACCCCCGTATACTAATCTGAAAATAAAATATTAGCTGAAAAAAATTTTTTTTTAGTAAAGTGCAGTCTGATTGTCTCCAACACCCTCACTTAGTTCAACGTTTCGAGCTCGCTGGATCTTCTATTAGGTACGGGTGTTGGGGAGAGTCAGATTGCACTTTAGTAACAAAAATTTTTGAGCTAATATTTTATTTTCAGATTAGTTTACGGGGGTGATTGTAAATAAGGACAGTCTGACTGTCATTATAAATTTTAATTTAATTTTTATTTTTTTTTTATTATTTTTGAGTATTGATGTATTAATGTTAATGTAGACGCATACTGATATTGTTACGTATTGTTTTCGATTGATTTGATTGGACTGTAAGACCAATGAAAAAATATTTATTAATTTGTATATAAGCAGTCGACAAAAGTACAACTAAATTATTAGTGGCCAAATTATTGTCTTAACATATATTAGAATTAAATTTTCGGAAATATAACATTCAAATTCTCTTTAAAAATAGCAATAATTTGAGTAGATTGTTTAATAATTGCAAAGATAGGGATGATTTATGCTTAAAATTAGGAGTTGTTTACAAAATTAATTGTATGGATTGTAATAAATACTAAATTGGACAAACAAGTAGATATTTAAAAAAGAGAATTTATGAACATAAATATAGTTTACGTAGCTCACATATTACTTCCAGATTAAAAGAGCATTGTTTAAAGTTTTTACATTCTTTTGATTTTATGAATGTGGATATTTTGGAATATGGTATTAATAATAAGTACAAAAGAGAGCAGGAATTGGAATAATGTGAATTTAATGTTAGAGTCTAGTAAACTGGACAATATTTATCATTCTTTATTAAATAGATTGGTTTTGAACAATTTGTGTAGAGGGGAAATTTAGATTTAATTTACTAAATTTGGTAGTGTGGATAAGGTATATATATATACATTAGAATATAAGGTTTAGTTTACTCCCTGATGAGGAGCCGTAGCGAGCTCGAAACGTTGGACAAGTCTTCAATTAGGTAAGGGTGTTGGGGACAGTCAGACTGCACTTTACTAACAAAGAATTTTTTCAGCTAATATTTTATTTTCAGATTAGTCTACGGGGGTGAATATAAACAAGGACAGTCTGACTGTCATTATCATTTTAATTTAATTTTTAATTTAATTTTTATTTTTAATTTTTATTTTTTATTTTTATTATTTATTATTTGTATTTCTTATTTTTTATTTTTTATTGTTATTTTTATTTTTTATTTTTTAGTTTTTATTTTTATTTTATTTTTATTTTTATTTTTATTTTTATTTTATTTTATTTTTGGTTGAAATTGATTGGACTGTAAGACCAATAAAAAATATTTATTAATTTGATATTATTATTATGTATTGATATTGTTTTCAATTGATTTGATTGGACAATAAGATCAATGAAAAAAATATTTATTAATTTGTATCGAAGCAGTCGACAAAAGTACAATTAAAGTATAAAAGTAAGTAGCAATAAAAATTTGTGTTCTGTAATTATTCCTGGCAACCATATCCCAATCCGGGGAAGCAATCGGTCCTCCATGTAGGTTAGGACTATGCTTGCCCCATAAAACTTGTATTAATATAAAAGTTGAACTAGACTCTTCTCTGGGTGAAACTACTCCTTTCGTTTGAGAGAGTAAAATATTGCGTAGCAGAGTTCAAACGAGGCCGTAGGAGCTGGCAAGACGAGTATCGCAGTGGTCGACCACACGAGGTAACGGCTCCAGAAATGTTGAAAAAATATCCACAAAGCAGTAATGGATCATCGTCGACTGAAAGTGGGCGGGGTAGCAGACATGGTAAATATTTCAAAAAGTGCAATACATCGCATATTAACAGAAAATTTGGAGATGACAAAGCTGTGCGCAAGATGGATGCCGCTTTTGCTCATAATGGAACAAAAACAGCATCGTGAAGATGAGTATTTGGCAATGTTTCGCAAATGTAAAACCGACTTTTCGCGTCATTTCATAAGCATAGATGAAACATGGGTCCACTGCTTCACACCCGAAACAAAAGAACAATCAAAATAATGGGCTCAAAAAGGAGAACTGGCTCCAAAGAAAGCATAGACCGTTCCAGCTGCAAGCGAGGTTACGGCGTCGGTTTTTTTGGGATTCGTGTGGGATAATTTTCATTGACTATCTTGAAAAGGGAAAAACTAGCAATGGCGAGTATTATGCGAACTTATTGCAACGTTTGAGCGAAAAAATCAAGCGAAAACGGCCGCATACGGCTAAGAAGAAAGTCTTTTTTCATCAAGAAAATGCACCAGCTCCCACATCTATTATTGCAGTCGCGAAAAGTAATTAATTGCTACCCGATGCACTGTTTTCGTCAGATTGAGCTCCCTCGGACTATTGTATGTTCCCAGCCTTGAAAAAATGGCTGCCTGGTCAAAGATTTTCGAACAATGAAGAGGTCATGTCGGTAGTTAATGGCTATTATGAGGAGTTTGACAATCCTTATTATAAAAAGGGTACTTCTGAACCACGCTCGTATATGCATGTTTGTTTAAACAAAATTCTTTTTATTTTATTTATTTTGCACTACTTACATTCCCAACTAGTGATACTAATCAATCATGGAGAGTTACGATGTATTTCTAAACAAAAGACATGTAAATATATATATCAGTACTTGTGTGAATCGTTGCAACCGGTACTCGAACTTGAACAACCGAAATATCAGTCATTTAGTCTAATGATTAATTCATCATAGGTCTCTTAAATAATTATTGCAGTGATAATCACTGTAGGTTAAATACTTGTGTTCGGCAAAAGCGCAGCGCTATGAACGGCGTCATGATATCGTGCGCTGTCGATAGAAAGAGTGGGAGGGGAGCCGAAAAGAGAAACTTCGCCGTGTGACGAGGCAGTTTAAATTTCGACTTAAGTGGAAGCATTTAACGAAATATATTTCAAATCCTTTGTTGCATCTAGTGCTAAACGTATCACGTAATTTAATATAATACGGTGCCGTACTGGGGCATCAGACCCACGCCAATTTCGCGCCGATTCATACCGCTTGTGTTGTCCGTGTAATGCATTACCAGTTACGTTATAGATTTCATTCATAAATTAAGTTATCATGTTCATCTTTGGTCGCATTTACAGTGTAGTATTATATCATAAGTGATTAGCTTGCGTGCACACAAATTCTGTAAACTTACGTATTTTATAAGTCTTTGTCATTATAGGTGAGGTTATTGTGCCTTGATAGGTTTTCCTCACATGAGTCCAATAAACATTTTCAGGTGCGGCTTAAATTAAGTGTTATATTAATTATTTATTCTTTTTCACCAGAATTCAAATTTATAATAAATTTAGCGAGAGAATATGAAAAGATCAGCTTGCCTTATTTATCTAAAACAACTTGTAAATTTTGTAGATACTACAAATGAGGACAAGAAAAGGAATGAAAACAGCCTCAGATATGCTGACCATTCTATCTGTACTTTAAAGCAAAAGAAAAGTTTTTGAATCTCTCATATTATTACAAGACAACGGTCTAACGTTGAGGTTTTAATGGGCATTTTCGTTGTATAATAAGTAGTATAGTGTCTCGATATTGCTATTTATATTAAAGTATAAATGATAAGGATAAATATTCTTCTTCCTGCAGGCCATAGAAGCCAAGAAATAATTAGTTGAAATTTAATTATAAAACAATCAATTGTACTTATGTCGACTACCCATATACAAATTAATAAGTATTTTTTTATTGGTCTTACAGTACAATCAATTCAATGTAAAAATAAAATAAAAAATAAAAATAAAAATAAATAAAAATAAAATTAAAAACAATAATAAAAATTAAATTAAAAATTAAATTAAAATTATAATGACAGTCAGACTATCCTTGTTTACATTGACCCCCGTAGACTAATCTGAAAATAAAATATTAGCTGAAAAAATTCTTTGTTAGTAAAGTGCAGTCTGACTGTCCCCAACCAAATTGAAGACTTGTCCAACGTTTCGAGCTCGCAACGGCTCCTCATCAGGGATTAAACTAAACCTTATATTCTAATCTATATATACCCATCCCCACCACCAAATTTAGTAAATTAAATATAAATTCCCCTCTACACAAATTGTCAAAAACCAATCAATTTAATGAGGAATGATAAACACTGTCCAACCTAACAGACTCTAACATTAAATTCACATCATTTCGATTCCTGGAAATGTGAATACTTTCAAAACTCTCCCGTTTATACATATTATTAATACCATGTTCCAAAATATCCACATTCACAAAATCAAAAGAATGTAAAAACTTTAAACAATGCTCTTTTAAACCGGAAGTAATATGTGAGCTACGTAAACTATATTTCTGTTCATAAATTCTCTTTTTTAAATCTCTACCTGTTCGTTCAATATAGTATTTATCACAATCCATGCAAATAATCTTGTAAACAAGTCCTGATTTTAAGCATAAATCATCCCTATCTTTGCAATTATTAAACAATCTACTCAATTTATTGCTATTTTTAAAGAAAATTTGAATGTTATATTTCCGAAAATTTCTTTTAATTCTTTCAGACAATCCTCTAGAATTTTAATTATGAATGCCAATAATAATGACAAATCATATAAAATCTAAAAGAAAAACCGTTAAATTTGATATTATATTTTTATAGAAAAACATGTGTATTTATAAAATAGATAGAGAAATATATAGATGAAATATCGGCCATACATTATCCTATTAATAAAATTTTATATGAATTTATTCTATTAGTCATCTGTTTTCATTAAATTAGTTCTAATATTTCTTACCTAATATCAAATAATTAAAAGTAGTAGTTTTAATGTTTTTCATATTTCACATACATACATACATACACACACACATACACACACACACAGTGTGGAGTTTTGTCGCTTTCTCCCATCTGACGCCTCCCCACGTTGCGGATAGGGGATGGCTCGCCACAAACATGTAGAGGGCACTGAGGAAATAAAATAATCAGGGCTGACAGAAAAAGCTAATAGGGATGGCCTCCCGAATTTAAGGCCAAATATGATTAATGTTTGGTAAAAACAACGATATACCCCAGGGAGTAACAAAACCGGTCAATCTCATCACCGATTCCGATAGAGTGCAAGCCTCTATGGTCCGTGGTAGCCCCTCGGATTCTGGGAAGAGCAAATCAAACATCATCATAGACAGTACATTGATTACTAAGGGAGATGTCGTGACGGATCAAGAAATGACGGATCGAGAAGTCTCCATCACACGCAGAAACAATCACCTAGAGCGACTTGGTGAGAAGATCAGCCAACTGTTGGATTTTGTGAAAGATAGGCATAACGTGCACAAGACCATTAAGGATCTTATTCGTTCTCGTAATGCCTCATATAAATGCATCAGTATGGCAGAGGATGATCTGTTGCAGTATCACCGTCCCGGTACTCATGAAGTTGTGACCCAGACTACGCCGAGTCTACGCTCTGATACTAAACGAAGCGTGGCCGAAGGGATAGATTCCACTCCTAAAACAGTAGGTAGCAAAAGGACGAAAGAACCATCACTGGGCTTAAGGACACCATCAGAATCAGTTGGAGTGTCAACAAGGAAGACTGAGGCCAAAAAAAAATCAATGACAGACCATCAAGCGCAACAAGCACAAAGGTAAAGATAAAGAATTACCTAGTGCACGCAGGTTTAGTAGACGAAATAGACCTAATTACATCTTGATTAAGGCCAATTAAGGAGTTACATACGCAGAGGTACTGCGTCTTATAAAGAATGACCCGGAGTTATCTCATGTCAAGAATGAGGATAACAGGATATGCAGAAATGCAAGCGGTACCCTTGTACTTCAGTTGGAACGGACAGCCAAAGATGCACATGAGTTGGCACGCATTGTTGAATCTAAGGTTGGCCATAGCGCATCCACTTCGGTCCTGACTAATCTCATTACGTTGGAGATTAAAGATATAGATGAGGTTACTACAAAGGATGAAGTATTAGAGGCTTTGAAATCACACCTGGAACAAAAGGAGACTAACATGCTAATCGCTCGTTCCTTGTAGCAAGCTTATGGGGGTACTCAGACGGCGGTGGTGTCTGTACCATATACCCACGCAGCTGAGGTACTACGTACAGGGCATGTTCGCATCGGATGGGTCAGCTACAGAGTTCGAAAAAAACAGAAATAAGGCGCTACATCAGGTGTTGGAAGACTGGCCATGTAGCGGCCGTGTGCTCGGGCCCTGACAGAACGAATCTTTGCAGGCACTGTGGTGGAAAACACCATCTATCCAAGCTGTATGTAAACGAGCCCGGCTGTTTACTCTGTAAATGTGAAGAAAAAAGGAGATTAACCATCCAGCATACAGCTATAAGTGCCCGATCACTGTGGAGTTTATAAACAGACATAAAACATGAAAATACTCCAACTAAATACTAACCATTGCGTAGCGGCCCATGACCTGCTGAAAAAGACAATAAAGGAGCTAAGAATAGACATTGCTGTAATCTGCGAACCATATTCTGACAGGGACAGACCACAGCGCTGGATAAGTGATACAAGCAATAGAGCGGGCCTCTGGCTTGGTCAAAATAGGCAGATACTAAAGCAGTCTAGTCATCGGAACGAATTGGTATCCTGGGCTAAAATACAAGAAATATACGTCTTTAGTATATATGCTCCTCCAAGTTTCACGGACAAGCAGTTTGAAATCCTTGTAGCTAAATTAGTTGATGAGGCCATGGACAAGAAACCATTATTAATCGCTGGCGATTTTAACGCGTGGTCCATAGCCTAGGGAAGCGCTTCAACAAATAACAGAGATAGTATGTTGCTTGATGGCCTTAATTCTCTTCAAACCCACGTGGTTAATAAGGGATTTGAATCCACTTTCATTAGGGGAGATAAACAATCAGTCATTAATGTAACATCGCTAGTGATGACCTCATTCAGCGGATCCTTAATTGGAGAGTAAGCGACCTTTACACTCACAGTGATCACAGGGCGATCTTCTACGAGATTGCAGAGAAGAAAGTGAAGAACAAGTGCAATGAGTGGATGCCCACACGGAAATGGAACATCAGATCGCTAGACCGTGAAGTGTTCGCCACTATCATATCAGAAGAGCGTTTATAATATGGTGCACCAGGCCATCTGGAAAATACACTCATAAAGCATATCTCTGAAGCATGCGATGCGTCGATGACTAGGACTAAGAGCGGATTTAAACATCGTCAATCTGTCGACAAATTGCAGAATTGCGCAAGCAATGTCATCGCGCACTTAGACTTGCCCAAAGAGCCCGCACAGTGTGATACGTTTAATAGTTTATTTAAAGAAGCACAAAGAGCGCTTGTCAAGACCATTAAGGCAAGCAAGCGTCGATGCTGGCTTGAACTGTGCGCAGAGGCCAACAATGACTTATGGGGACGACCATACAAAACAGTCATGGCACGATTGAGTAGGGCACCAATGCAACCCACGAACACGGTATTGATTAATAAGATTGTTTCCGCTCTCTTTCCCAATGACACCCAAGGGACTGTACTGCGCACGCAACACTCGGACGATATACCTCCTATAACAGAAATGGAGCTACATAATGCTTACGCTAAGACTAGAGACAATGCTGCCCCTGGCCCTGATGGTATCCCTAATGCGGCAGTTAAGTTGGCGATACAGAAGAATCCAGCTATATTTCTAAAAGTATATAATGCTTGTCTTCTTGAGGGTATTTTTCCTGATTGCTGGAAAACTCAAAGGTTAGTCCTGTTACCTAAGGGCAATAAGCCACTTGATGATCCTTCATCATACAGGCCATTGTGTATGCTCGACACGGTAGGTAAAATATTTGAAAAAATAATATGTAACCGACTGGAAGCTTTCACTGAAGGATTTCACGGCTTAGCCTCACGCCAATTTGGATTTCGGAAATCAAAAACAACAGTCGATGCTATTAAACTGGTAATGTGTACCGCAAGAAATACAATCAGTGGTAAGAGATGGAAAGGTGGCACTAAACAGTATTGTGCCATTGTCGCTCTAGATGTCAAGAGACTTGTCAAATGAGGCTTGTCGAAAGTGGCTGTCCGAATTCTTCGCAAATAAGGAGAGGTGTTTCTACGAGAGGGGTATTATGAAGTTGCCGTCTAGATGGAAACAGATTATTGGACAAAACAGCGCATATTTGAAGTGAATCCGTCCACTGTACTTTTTGTATTGGATGAAGAGCAAAAAAGCGGAAGGGAGATATTTGACAACCTAATATATATATATATATATATATATATATATATATATATATATATATATATATATATATATAAACGTATATACGTACAAATGTATACGCGCATGTACTCATATATTATACGGCCGTTCACACGGGTGCACTTGTTAGACACAATCAAAGTATACGCGACATTATAGAAAGTTATGAATTTCCCCTCCGTAGTATACACTTTGACGCTTGCTCTAGTTGAGTAAGAGACCACGGACGCGTGCGGGCATGTATTAGAGGGAGATGGCTGGCGCAAGCCTAATACACTCGCCGCGGCTCGCTTTCGCTGTGTAAGGTGTATCCCCTCTCCTATACTACTTCTACTTTTACTCGGCAATACAGAAAGAGAGAGAGAGAGAGAGAGAGAGAGAGAGAGAGAGAGAGAGAGAGAGAAAGAGAGAGTAGGCAATAGTTACTCTCTCTCTCTCTCTCTCTCTCTCTCTCTCTCTCTCTCTCCCTTTGGGGTTTGCGGGTATACTTATTGTAATTTTCCCAGTGTTCGTGGCGACTTTACATGATTTCATGATTTTCTTACTAATTTCGGTGGGTTTTCGGCGTTTATAAAATTGTTTCCACTGTAGTATTATTTGCCGGTTTTGTATTTCGTGTGCGTATATTATTATAGCGTACCGGTATGTTAATCGTGTTCGTATTGTGTGTATTAAATAATTTTCAAATATTATAATTTGCGCCGCCGTATATATTCGACCGTCGCACCTTTATAATTCGTTTCAAAAACATTTTCATGTCAAAAACTTTTAGTATATTAAAGCTACTATGCAATTTTACTCCGTTTTCATATGATTTCTAATGATTTAATTCTATCTATCCAGTGAATACGCACTAGACTTGCGTAATTTCCGACAGTAAATAACTAACTTATGTCTATGCTATTAACACGTCGTGCAGCAGTGCTACAATGTTAAGTTCGAAGATGAGGTTATAGAATTTTATACACTATAAACAAAATACCAGTGAAGAAAAACTCTTATAAATCATATACAAAGCAGAAAATCGTATAAAATGGCCCGATCAACGTCAAAACATAATATTCACGTAAATACGGTATACCATGGGATTGGAATGGTGTCGTATACTCGAACTGCTTCCGAGTGGATAAACTATCTAACTAACTAAGGGCCATTGTATCAAAACCAACGTGTTTATTTGAAACGAGAATTACAAAAAAAAATGGCCAGAATATGAGACCAGGCATGAGTCTGTGATTTTGCATCACAATAACGCTCGACCATATGTTTCGTTTTCGGTCAAAAACTATTTGCACAATAGTGGCCGGGAAATTTGCTTCACCTGACGTATATTCTAGAGTTGGCAATATCTACCTCGAATCCTCTTACGAGAATACACTTTAGTTCAATAAAGAGACTCAAAAATTGGCTCGATACGTTCTTAAGCTCGAAAGAAGGGAAACTGTTTTGGTCCGAAATACATAAATTTCCATAAAGATGGGAAACAGTTCTTCCGATGGTCGATTGAGTGCATAAAGGATATGTAACCATGCTTTCTTATTAACTTTATAAATTTTTTTTATAAAAATTAAAAAACTTTCAAATATTTGAACATACTTAATCAATATTTTGTCAATGTTTGATAAAACCATCAAAATTTCTTCTCTAGATGCTAAAATAGACATTCTGTGATCTTGTTTACTCCATTCACCATAAATAACTCTAACCTTTTTTCTGGACTGCTTATTTGTAGGTATGTACCATTGTTTATGAATAAGTGTTTTATTATTACCAGTAATAATTACCATTGGAGCGTCATTTTGAATACTACTTCCAAAATATATAATATCATAATATAAGTAACCACCATAAGATTTTAATTGATTTCCGTTGAAATACTCGGGTAGTTCAAAATAAATTATATTATTTTTATTAAGGTCTGAATATGATTCTTGTACCGAAATGGCGTTCAGACCTGGTGAAAATAATTTTGTAAAATTTTTTTCTTTTTGAATTTTAATTTGAGGTTCTACCTCAACTTGAAAAATCTTATTATGAAGTATCGGTAAGGAAATTTGATGATGGAAAAGATGGGCACTTTTACATTCAAGAGATACTCCAAAGCAAAAACAAGATAAACAATGTCCTATGTTTGTTGCTTGGATATAAAATTTCCCTTGTGGGCATTCGTTTGTATCGTTAATAATTAAAATCGTATCAGGAACTGCAATGACAAAGCCTAACACATTGATACCCTCACATGAGTAAGCTCCTTGATCTTCGATTGTAAGTTCTCGACACTGTATCGTGCCAGTTCCGTTAACTGAAGTTGTAGAACATTTTTGAGGTATATAGTCCCAATTCAAACGCCAGTTTATTTGCGGGATAGGTACTCCAGCAGCCGT
The DNA here is from genome assembly GCA_018907035.1 of Sycobia sp. Sy_11. Classification (NCBI taxonomy): domain Eukaryota; kingdom Metazoa; phylum Arthropoda; class Insecta; order Hymenoptera; family Epichrysomallidae; genus Sycobia; species Sycobia sp. Sy_11. The sequence goes on along the minus strand of JACCIC010000278.1, from coordinate 220,702 downwards.
ACAAGATAGGGTCAATGTATCGCCGGTATTTAGAATAATCATAGGAGGTGGCGCCTGTACAATATAAACAGTAGCTGTAAATTTAAAAATCACAAAACTTAGTTCACCTTTAATACAAATATTTTTCCTTAATTTCAGTTTCAAAAATAAAATTAAAAATAATACTTACAACATCCTCTTTCATCACTTTCATCCCAACAATCTCTTTCATAATCACATTGAAAAGACTTCGGGATACATTCATTACTGGTACACTTGAACTGACCATAATTACAATGTGTATTAGATAATACTTCAGAACAGTTTTTTTCATCACTACTATCATAGCAATCTTCATCTCCATCGCAACGCCAAAATTTGTTGATACATTGTTTATTTACACAATGAATCTCATTTGGTTTGCATTCATGATAGCCTTGAAAATGAATATGTTCATTAAATTTTTACACGAAATTTTTTTCTCGATAAATCAATTATTTTTTTAGTAAATGCGTATGAAATTGATAAAGGATTGTGTGACATCAAGTGTCATGCTAGCGTCGTGAACGCATGTTTGACAACTGTAGAGCAGCTACGCGCCCGCTATACTATGTATTTCTGTGTTTAGATTTTGAATATTTAAACGATTAAAAAATATGACTATTCTACTGAACTTTTTTCGACGTATATATAGTATTTCTGAGCCATTATATATATATATATATATATATATATATATATATATATATATATATATATATTAATTAATAAATATTTCTATTGATCTTACCGCCCAATTAAATAAGCTAAAATTAATACATAATAATATCAATATATATTTAATCAATATATATATATATATATATATATATATATATATCAATACAATTAATTAATTACTAGCATCCCCCGTCTCGGCTTCGCCCGAGATAATAATTAAACCGATTTCATAAACAATTCAATAATATCTAAGAAAAAAGTACTCTATATATAAAAATCTATATTACTATAAATAATTGACCGTAATTTAACTACCCAACTTCTATATATACAGTATGGCATTTATGAGTACAATTGTACTATCGAGTTCGAGCGGTTGAAGAAGACTATTCTAAGTATTCGAGAGTATTCTACTGTCCGTACACGAAATTTCCCGTGGAAGTCATCCCGTCATACCTGGACATCATCTTCTACCGCCCAGAAGTTGTTCCAAAACACCTGGGAATCGCATTCTATTATCCAAACACGAAACTCCCCGTAGAAGTTGTCCCGACATACCTAAACATCGTTTCCTGCCAACTACGTACGATAGTTCCAGTAGAAGTCGTTCCGAGAAAGCCAGCATCTCTTTCGAACGACTAAACACAATACTCCCCGTAGAAATCGTTCGGAAAGACCTAAATATCGTATTTTACCGTCCCAACACGAATCTTCCCATAGAAGTTGATTTCCTCATACCTGAATCTCGTTTTCTATCAACTAAAGACAATATTCCCCGTAGAAATTGCTTAGAGACACCTAGACATTGCATTCTATTATTGTGCGAATAACGTATTTTTTAAGCAGACGATGGATATTGCCTTTTTATGCATTTATGCAGAAGTGACGATATATATAGGCGCACACACACACACACACACACACCAGTGTGGAGTTTTGTTGCTTTCTCCCATCTGGCGCCTCCCCAGGTTGCGGATAGGGGATGGCTCGCTACAATTTGTAGAGGGCACTGAGGAAATAAAATACTCAGGGCGGACAGAAAAAGCTAATAGGGAGGGCCTCCCGAACGTAAGGCCAATTATGACTAATGTTTGGTATAAACAAAGATATACCCCAGGGAGTAACTCCGGCAAGACCGGTCAATCTCCTCACCGATTCCGATAGAGTGCAAGCCTCTATGGTCGGTGGTAGCCCCTCGGATTCTGGGGAGGGCAAATCAAACATAATCATAGATAGTACACTGGGTATTAAAGGAGATGCCATGATGGATCAAGAAACAACGGATCGAGAAATCTCCATCACGCGCAGAAACAATCACCTGGAGCGACTGGGTGAGAAGATCAGCCAATTGTTGGATTTTGTCAAAGATAGGCATAACGTACACAAGACCATTAAGGATCTTGCTCGTTCCATTAATGCCTCATATAAATGCATTAGTATGGCAGAGGATGATCTATTACAGTATCAACGTCCTGGTACACATGAAGTGGTGACTCAGACTACGCCGAGTCTACGCTCTGACACCAAACGAAGCGCAGCAGAAGCGATGGTTTCCACTCCTAAAACCATAGGTGGCAAAAGGACGAAAGAACCACCATTGGGCTCAAGGAGACCACTAGAGTCGGTCGGAGTACCTACAGGCAAGTCTGAAGCCAAAGAAAATCAATGGCAGACCATCAAGCGTAAGAAGCCCAAAGGCAAAGATAAAGAATTATCTAGTACACGCAGGCTTAATGGACGAAATAGGCCTAACTCCATTTTGATTAAGGCCAATGAAGGAGTTACATACGCGGAGGTACTGCGACAAATAAAGAATGACCCGGAGTTATCGCATGTCAAGAATGAGGTTAACAGGATAAGTAGAAATGCAAGCGGTGCCCTTGTACTTCAGTTGGAACGGACAGCCAAAGATGCACATGAGTTGGCACGCATTGTTGAATCTAAGGTTGGCCATAGCGCATCCACTTCGGTCCTGACTAATCTCATTACATTGGAGATTAAAGATATAGATGAGGTCACTTCAAAGGATGAAGTATTAGAGGCTCTAAGAACACACCTCGAGCTAAAGGAGACTAACCTACTAATTGCTCGTTCCTTGCGGCAAGCTTATGGGGGTACTCAGACGGCGGTGGTGTCTGTACCATATAGCCACGCAGCTGAGCTACTACGTGCAGGGCATGTTCGAATCGGATGGGTCAGCTGCAGAGTTCGAAAAAAAACAGAAATAAAGCGCTGCTTCAGGTGTTGGCAGATTGGCCATTTAGCGTCCGTGTGCTCGGGCCCTGACAGAACTAAACCTTGCAGGCACTGCGGTGGATAAGACCATCTATCCAACCTGTGTGTAAACAGGCCCTGTTGTTTACTCTGTAAATGCGAACGAAAAAAGGAGATTCACCATCCAGCATACAGCTATAAGTGCCCGATTACCGTGGAGTTTATAAACAGACATAAAACATGAGAATACTCGAACTGAATACCAACCATTGCGTAGCAGCTCATGACCTGCTGAAACAGACAATAAAGGAGCTAAGAATAGACATTGCTGTAATCTCCGAACCATATTGTGACAGGGTCAGACCACAGCGCTGGATAAGTGACACAAGCAATAGAGCTGCCCTCTGGATTGGTCAAAATAGGCAGATACGAAAGCAGTCGAGTCATCGGAGCGAATTGATATCCTGGGCTAAAATACAAGAAATATACGTCTTTAGTGTATATGCTCCTCCAAGCTTGACGGACAAGCAGTTTGAAATCCTCGTAGCTAAATTAGTTGATGAAGCCATGGACAAGAAACCATTATTAATCGGTGGCGATTCTAACGCGTGGTCCACAGCCTGGGGAAGCGCTTCAACAAATAACAAAGGTAGTATGCTGCTTGATGGTCTTAATTCTCTTCAACTCCACGTGGTTAATAAGGGATCTGAATCCACTTTCATTAGGGGTGATAAACAATCAGTCATTGATGTAACATTAGCCAGTGATGACTTGATTCAGCGGATCCTTAATTGGAGAGTAAGCGACCTTTACACCCACAGTGATCACAGGGCGATCTTGTATGAGATAGCAGAGAAGAAAGTAAAGAACAAGTGCAATGAGTGGATGCCCACACGGAAATGGAACATCAGATCGCTAGACTGTGCAGTGTTCGCCACTATAATATCAGAAGAGCGTTTAGAATATGGTGCACCAGGCCATCTGGCAAATGCACTCATGAAGCATATCTCTGAAGCATGTGATGCATCGATGACTAGGACTAAGAGCGGATTTAAACATCGTCAATCTGTCTACTGGTGGACAAATGAAATTGCAGAATTGCGCAAACAATGTCATCGCGCACGTAGACTTGCCCAAAGAGCCCGCACCCATCGTGATACGTTTAATAGTTTATTTGAAGAAGCACAGAGAGCCCTTGTCAAGGCCATTAAGGCAAGCAAGCGTGGATGCTGGCTTGAACTGTGTGCAGAGGCCAACAATGACTTATGGGGATGACCATACAAAACAGTCATGGCACGATTGAGTAGGGCACCAATACAACCCACTAGCACGGTATTGATTGATAAGATTGTTTCCGCTCTCTTTCCCAATGACACCCAAGGGACTGTACTGCGCACGCAACACTCGGACGATATACCTCCTATAACAGAAATGGAGCTACATAATGCTTACGCTAAGACTAGAGACAATGCTGCCCCTGGTCCTGATGGTATCCCTAATGCGGCAGTTAAGTTGGCGATACAGAAGAATCCAGCTATATTTCTAAAAGTATATAATGCTTGTCTTCTTGAGGGTATTTTTCCTGATTGCTGGAAAACTCAAAGGTTAGTCCTGTTACCTAAGGGCAATAAGCCACTTGATGATCCTTCATCATACAGGCCATTGTGTATGCTCGACACGGTAGGTAAAATATTTGAAAAAATAATATGTAGCCGACTGGAAGCATTCACTGAAGGATTGCACGGCTTATCCTCACGCCAATTTGGATTTCGGAAATCAAAATCAACAGTCGATGCCATTAAACTGGTAGTGTGTACCACAAGAAATGCAATCAGTGGTAAGAGATGGAAAGGTGGCACTAAACAGTATTGTGCCATTGTCGCTCTAGATGTCAAGAATGCCTTTAATTCAGCGCGCTGGTCTTCTATTATGAGTTCTCTTAAAGAGTTCGGAGTACCTGGTTATTTACAGAATGTCGTGGCCAGCTACTTTGAGAATAGGATAATATTATACCGAACGGATGAAGGCACTGTATCGCATAAGGTTACTGCGGGAGTCCCCCAGGGCTCAGTTGTGGGACCTATATTGTGGAATATTATGTATGATGGCGTGTTGAGGATTCCACAACCGCCTGGTTTAATAACAGTAGGGTACGCCGACGATATCGCTCTAGTAGTGACGGCTAAGACCCTTGATGAACTTACTGAAAATGCCAATGAGGCAATTAGCAACATCAGTAGATGGATTAAGACGGCTGGTCTACAATTAGCGGAGCACACGACAGAAGTAGTTCTTGTCAGCAGTCGTAAGAAAGTAGATAGTATTACTCTTAAAGTTGGTAGCTGCCGCATTAGTTCTGCGCCATCCTTACGATACTTGAGTGTCCAGCTTGATTCCAGGTTAAATTTCAAAGAACATCTAAAGATATCTGTTGAAAAAGCGCAACGAGTTTCAGCTGCCTTGTGTCGGCTCATGCCTAACATTGGTGGCCCACGTCCACCCCAGAGGAAACTATTAGCTTATGTTGTTAATTCTGTCAGCATGTATGCAGTACCAATCTGGCATCATGCATGCGGAATTAAATCGTATTGTGAGTTGGCCATTGCGACCCGTCGTCGCTCCTGTATACGTATTGTTAGTGGTTACAGAATGGTATCCACCGATGCAGCTGAGGTACTTTCCGGAATTCTTCCTTTCGATTTAGCTGCAGATGAACTGGCTAGGCTGCATAACATATGTAAGGCCGCAGTGGATTCCCTACAAGGTGCTAAAAATGTGGAACGTCATCGTTCTATAGAAATATGGCAAAAACGATGAATCGATTCTAGCAAAGGCCGATGGACTTATCGTATCCTTCCAGACATACACAGATGGATCAACAGGAAACACGGGGAATTAGATTTCCACCTAACTCAGTTGTTGACTGGACATGGTTGTTGTAGGTCCTATTTCCACCGCTTTCACCTGGATAATAATGATCTCTGCCCCATCTGTCCGACTTTGGTCGAGGATGCCGAGCATATATTAGTGAGCTGCCCTCGTTTTAAAACACAACGTGAGCACTTGATGAACATCATCAATAAGCCAATAAGACCAGACAGCATCCTATCAATAATGCTGGAATCTTCTGAAAACTGGAAGGCAGTAGCCAGTTTCGCAAAAGAGGTGATGACCAAACTTAGATATGCCGATAGAACTAGGCGAATGGCCCAGGATGAACCAGGCCAACTGATCCTATTTTAAGATACAGAGGACGAACACCGAACCCCTGATCACCTGTGTGGATGAGGGACGTAGGATAGTGTCATAAGAAGAGGAGTCGTATAGGCTAACTAACATCCCCGCCGAAGAAGTAATATTCCCGGATAGTTCCGGCGGGATGCTGGTTTCGAGAGGCCACTAGTGCAGAGCTTGCTCTGCCTACACCTAATAAAAAAAAAAAAAAAACACACCCACACACACACACACACACATATATATATATATATATATATATGAATCTATACATAGTTTCGAGGTTGTTGGTAAAGAAACCTATTTTGCCATTATTTTTTTTCTGTTCAAACTAAAAGTCTGGAGTTAATATAGTGTATAAAAATAAAAACATAATTTGTCGTCACAAACTATATTCAGTATGATTTGGCATACAGAACCATTTTATAAAAAGAGAGAAAGAGAGAGAAAGAGAGGATTTTCCCCGTAAGAGGAAATAAAATTTACAAAAATCAAAAGATATCCATAAGGTATGAGAGTAATGTCAGATAAACCTGAAGAACAAAACAGGTAAATCCGATTAAAGGTCACACTTCCATTAGGATATGAATCCAAAGTTGGATACGAACATTCGTTTGAGTTGGTCTAGTATTAATACTTTAAGCCGACTACATTGAGTTGATTTGAAGATAGGCTGAGGTTGTCCAATGCTACGACTCCTCATCAGGGACTAAACTAAACCTGAAATATTCTAATTTATATATACCCCTAGACTGTCCCTTTTGTACTTATTGTAACGTTCCTATCCCCCTCGTGATAGCCTACGCGGTATTTTCCCAGGATAGTTTGAGAGGGGAAGAAGTTTTTCAGGATCGGATGGCGGATCACGAAAATAATTATTCAAGAAACACAGTATATTTTTATAATAGTAAAAATATGATTTTGTTTGCTAAAAAGAATTAGCTCCTCTATTTAGAGGATTCTGTAACTACTAAATAAAAACACAAAATAATTTATAAACGGTACTTTATAACTAGATCTATATATTTATTTAAACTAATTTCGCGCTATTTTCCGCGGTTTTTATAATATCCGGCGCTAGTTGCCGCACGGATACTCGGTGTTATTTTCCACGCGGGGAAATGACAAGATGTGACAGGTTGATTTTCAATGGGATAAAACAAGCTAAACTTAACTCCGCTGGTGTTTTAAGGAGCGCCTCGCAACCAGGATCAAGCTAATAATTTCGGAGTAAAGAAGTAAGTGAAAGGATAAGTAAACAGCTGGTCTATTGAGGAGCGCCTCGCAACCAGCATCACGTTTACTTAGGAACAGCTAAATCTATTAGTCGTCGCAACAGGGATGAAAGTAATGGTTTCGGACAGGATTTTCAGGCAGGAATTTATTGAGCTCTGGAGAAGTTTTTAGCTCCGGGGAGAGTTCGTGTAACTCGACTTCGGGTCAGTCGGTTCACCGGGTGAACTCTCGATTTTACCTTTTGCAGGCCCTTTTATAACAAGATAATCGGATAATTTCGTCGCCGCTCGTTTAATTTCGGACGAGGCGCCGAATTATAATAAATATATTGATAATAATAATAATTATAATAATTATTGTTTTACATTTTGTTATTATCTGCAGCCGGTGTGCTGCGCACAGTAATAGTATACATGTATACAAGTTTATACATATATATATATATATATATATATATATACATATTTCTATATTGTGCGTACATTACGTAATTTGAATTAATTAATTTAATTAAATACAGCGAGTGCGTTCGTTTTCGGACACCCGTTCTATATATATTGGAATTCGCGCGTTCGCAAAATTCGTTGCGGCTCACGCTGTTTGGTGAGCGTGTATAGTAGTGTGTGTGTGCGGCGCGTATTAAAGGGGATAGCGGCCGCCGGTATAATACACTGAACGCGCTCTCTCCTGCTGCGCGCAGTGTATCCCCTCTACGGTATACTCTGTTCTTAAGCTTAGTAGTAGAGAGAGAGACTAAACATTGCGTTCTCTCTCTACTTGTTCTATTTTCGGCAGTTGCGACGACTAAGTTCTCCAGTAGTCGTTGTGACCTTTGCCCGGTTTTCGGTATATTTATCTCGTATACATTAGTTTTAGTTTTACATTTGTAGTTAAAATTAATATATTATTTAATATATTATTTCTGTTTAAGTATTTTCTGTTTTGTTCGAACGAATTTGTGCGGCCATGTTTTTGGCCGTCGCATTATTATTAATACCATGTTACAAAATTTCCACATTCACAAAATCAAAAGAATGTAAAAACTTCAGTCTTTTTTTAATTCATTATTTAAATTAAAAATATTACTGTCAACCGCCGCAATGATTTCATTGATAGAGACATTCTTTTTAGAATATAATATTCCATATTTGGCACCTTTAGATATTTTTTGGACATCAATGTCATTAGATATAATAATAATAAAGTGAAGCTTAATTGGTATCGAAAACCTATTTGGTCACATAGGTTTTTAGATTTTAATTCACACTACGAATTCGAGTATTGTACAAAATTGGAGTATTAAAGGGTGTTATTGATAGAGCAATAAAATTGTCACATAAAGATTTTAGAGAAAATAATTTACAGATTGTTTTATCATATGTTAGAGAATCGTCAGAAAGAGTTACAAGAATTTTCGGAAATATAATATTCAAATTCTCTTTCAAAATAGTAATCATTTAAGTAAGTTATTTAAGAAGTGCAAGGATAGGGATCATTTATGTTTAAAATCTGCAGTTGTTTTCAAAATTAATTGTATGGATTCTAAAGAATGCTACATTGGACAAATAAGTAGATATTTAAAAAAGAGAATTTAGGAGAATAAATATAGTTTACGTAGTTCACATATTACTTCTAGTTTAAAAGAATATTGTTTGAAGTTTTTACATTCTTTGGAGTTTATGAATGTGGATATTTGGTAACATGATAGTAATAATAAGTTCAAAAGAGAGAGTCTTGAAAGTATTCATATTTCAAGGAATCGAAATAATGTGAATTTAATGTTACGGTCAAATACTTTAGATAACATTTATTATTCTTTATTAAATTGATTGGTTTTGAACATTTTGTCTAGAGGCGGGATTGTGTATTCAAATTATTAAATTTTTAGTTTAGTGGATAGATAGCGGTATATATAAATTAGAATATTAATATTAGGTTTAGATGAGGAGCCGTTGCGAGCTCGAAACGTTGGACACCTTCAGCCTCAGAGAAGTGCAAAACATTTATTCAAAGTATTGTCAATTGTTTTCTCCATATTTCTGGCAATTTGTGGATATAACGTGTAATTGATCTGATTTTGAAGTCAATGTTGAAGGCTACCCGTAATTAACCAATGACTTTTTTAACCTGTTAAACTAGATTCATTTTCATCATCAGTAACAATTTAATGAAAAATTGCTTTTTTCGTGTCTTTCATGCAAAATTTCATTTTTACATCCAAGCAAATTTTTTATTTTCCATCTGTCTTTCATTTAATTCATATTGCAGCAATTTTGCATACTTTTGCACCTTTCCCAGAACTTTTAAACGGTCAGAAATTGTTTGCTGTGCAACATTTAACATTGCTGCCATTTGGTTTTTACTCAAATTGTTATCTTCATCCAACATTGTGTGCAATTCGATGTGTGCAAATTTTTTTGATGATCTTGCACGTTCTCTATTTCTCACACTAAAATTGTTATTTTTTAATCATTAAAACCATCTTTTTCAAATTACTACTGATCGGGCGTGATTAACACATGGCTCGACAAGTATTCGATGCAGCACTTTTCTTTAAATGTTAACCAAAACTTAATGCTTTCCGCAAATCATCACTTGCGGATACAAAATTAGACATTTTTATCACTATCTAGAACTCGATGTTGTTTATTCTATAACTTGATGTATTATTAGTAATATTATTACTTGACCGTCACTTCATGTGCCGCTAAACTTGGTATATATATATATATATATATATATATATATATATATATATACACCGTATTCCAGATATAACTGCCCATAGTAGCGGAATGGTATAGGCAAGGAAAAATTATGTGTAAATATTAATATTCATGCAGGTCCATTTTTTATAGTTTTTGCAGTACGGGCCCATGTTTGAGAGCCAATCAGGGCTGAGGGAAGTGGGTCATCGCCTGAGATCGAGAAAAAGGAGGTCAAATGAAGGAAGACGAGGCGAAGTCGCTAAAGATTAGTAGATGTTATTTTTACTGTCCATTGTCAACGTTCGCGTAACTGCTTGGATATACGGACGCATTGACGAGGCGAGGTTCAGGCGTCTAAAATATAGATTATGCTTCTTCGTCTATAACGTTCGCTACCCATATTTTTTGGCCAGCTATTCTTTTTTATAACAGCCCACTCCATTGCAATGGAAATAGTGAAGAAAAGCGGATGTTTCACTGGCACAGATGAACTGACCGCGAGCACACACGTGTGTTGTATAAAAACAAATGTCCAACTGAATTTTTAAAATGCTACAAAGATTGAAATATAGATAATTGATAATCACATTCAAAACTAGAAAAAATACTGATTGCAAGGAACTTTGAATGGTTACAATGGGATGGTTTGAGCTATTTACGTATAAAATCGTATGAAATAATTATGAAGGTATTGATAAGCCCTATAAAATCATTTTATCCGATTTCTATCAATTAAATTTCCTTACAATGAGTATTTTCCCAAGCAGTGGAGTTCCTTATTTTTCCAATGCAGTGGAGTAGGCTGTTATAAAAAAAGTTAGCTTAACAAAAAATATGGGTAGAGAACATTGTAGATGGAGAAACATAATCTTTATTCGCAAGACGCGTGAACGCCGCTTCGTCATGCGTCCGTATATCCAAGCCACGCTAACGTTGACAATGGACAGGAAAAATAACAACTACTGGTCTTTACCGTGTTCACTCGACTTCGCCTTGTTTCCCTTCGTTTGACGTCCTTTTTCTCGCTCTCAGGCGATGATCCAATTCTCTGAGCCCTGATTGGTTCACAAACATGGGCCCGTACTGCAAAAACTATTACAAATGGACCTACATGAATATTAATATTTACACATGACTTTTCCTTGCCAATACCATGCTGCTAATATGAGCAATTATATTTGGGACAGGGTGTATATAACAGCCAACTTTTATAGGGAAAAATCGTCGTTTCATGTTTAGAAGGTAGAAACCGATATCGAGTCAGGACGTCTTCCAAATAGTGTTTATGGCGGAATCATAGCCTTTTATTACTCTGATAACTGCATAATTAACACAAAAAGTTGTTGCATCAAGAGTCAAATCACGACGTAAATGTAGAAACATGATCAGTAAACAAATACAAGTAAAGAAAATAGGTTAACCTAGCAACTAAGTCACTAGCAACAAGTAAAGAATATAGTTAAGCTAGAAACTATGTCCATCTTCCCTTTTTATACATTATAACACATGGACAATGCCGATGGAGGCACCATAAGTTCACAACGGCGTGCAATGTTCCGACAAGTGCGCGTTACAATATATATATATATATATATATATATATATATATATATATATATATATATATATAATGAATAAATATTTAAGATATAGAAAACTAAATCAAAAATATAATATTATGAAGTCGATTGTAAAAATATGACAAATTTTAACTATTAAACTGCTACGAGAATGTTCTGTTCAGCATTGTTCAGCATTTGTATTCTAAATAAATGTATTAACTACATGATGTTAACAGACATAGTTCTTGATGCTTAGAATACAAGGGATTATGTGAAGATTAGAATTTCATAATTATTTTGGCAGTGCGACGAAGTATGTGATAAATGTTCATATATCTCTTAATAAACGATAGATTTGTAGAACTCGACGGGCGATTGCGCATTCAGCAATTCTTCCATTATTTATGCAAGTATAAAAGCAAAATAAACACAAACGTTTACATGTGAAATATTGTAAACCTCCCAAGCTTCTTAAAAATCGTATGAGATGCTAGCTATTTTATTGCCTGTACGTGACTGACTCTTAGATAGAATTGCGTACTCTTAACATAATCTCTGTTATTGAATGCCACAACCATTATAATTATTATATAACCGAATTCAGGTGCAATAAATAGTTATGATTTCATAAAAAAATTCACCAAAACTCTATCTTGATCTATGATACGCAGCTATAGCTTTAGATTATCAATGATATCGATTACAGTTGGTAAATAAATGGCTTGCGATGGGATTTCAATTATCTAGTAGCCAGACTGTATACCAGGAAAGAATCTGTATACAGATACATTAATACTTTTTTCGCTCACTTATGTACACTCATATGTTACATTACATTCAGCCCTTATAATATTCACTTCGAAGTAACCGTGGCAAGGTAATATACTTGCTCTATAGCGTCTAGAGCATAAGAACGTAGTGTGAATGGAAATTTATTCAAGCCCTACAATAAATGATACAAGTATAAGAGTATACGAGTCTTAAGAATTGCATTAAAATTTGTGCACAAAACGGAATACAGTGTTCCAAAGCACTTGAACTTTTGACCATGAGTCTACTCTCAGTCAAAAAAATGTTTACGTTGATACAAGCTCTTCTAAGAAGACTGATAAGAGGGTAATTACAAACCTCCCTCTGTACTACCCAGCACGTTAATCCTCGAATTACCGTAATTGCTGATGATATCGGCATCTCATTTGGTTTGTGTGCAACACTTTTAAGGGAGGTTTTCGGCATGAGACGTCCGTTTCATGCCGAATGAAACTGAAAAAATGAAAAAGTTTCTTCCGAAGTTAGTCAATCTTGACTAAAAGCAATGTCCTCAGAAGCTGTTAAATAATGCCAACGATGACTCAGATTTCCTCAAAAGGGTCATAACAGATGATGAAACATGGGTATACGTTTCTGATGTCGAAATTAAGGCTCAATCATTCTAGTAGAAGCATGATGGACAATGAAGATCGAAAAAAGCACGTCAACTTCAAAGGTTTCGATCAAATATTAAGGTGTTGCTTACTGTTTTCTTTGATTATTTTTGCGTACATCTTTGCGACAGCGCTTTGCTACGATTCAAAAGATCGCATCGTTAGACGAACAACATAAATATTGATGCATACTTTAATATATTTTGACAAAAATAAAAAGTCATCTTTTACTCACACTTCGTATGTAAAACCATTCTGGCAGCAATGTGGTGCAGTTTAAAGCAGAGATCAATATACTTGTAACGTTTCCCTTTTCCCTTCGGGATAGCTTACGCGGTAGCGCCAGGATCGTTTTGAAAGGAAAAGGAATTCAGACAGGATCGGGAAAAATCACGTTTACTCAATTGTGTTCAATGTAGTAGTAATAACAAAATATATTATTTTAAGAGAATACAAAGAATAAAAGTTATAAAAGAAAAATATTAACAGTCTTTTCTGGCTTTGAGCCCTCCGATCTGTAACAGACAAGACAGAATTTTATGTTAAAAACCTCATACTATACCTTATTACATTAGTTATCGCACGCTGCTTATTGTTGAACCGGATTTACAATCTTAATTTTTAACATACTTAATATAATAATCTCGCATATTATATTTATACCCACTCTTACTGGGGCCAGGGGGAGTTTGGGGAAAGAACGTAGCCTGCTGGTCTACTACACCCAGTATCAGGGCTTTGTTCGTGTAATGGAGTGAGACCGCTGGGCTTGAACGGAGCGCCGAGCATCCAGTATCAAGCCTTACTAAGGTGCAGGAGGGATTTTTGGTGAGACCGTTGGTCTTTAACGGAGCGCCGCGCAACCAGGATCAAGTCTCACCGGGATGAGGAGAGGAGTTTTTAGTGAAGCCGCTGGTCTTTAAGGGAGTGCCATGTAACCATGGTCAAGCTTCACTAGGATTCGGACGGGATAGTAGAGTCTGCTCGTCTTTAATGGAGCACCGTGCAACCAGGATCGCGACTCTACTATTCAGGATTTTCGGACAGGCAGGATTTACTGGAGCTCTGGAGTCAGGATAGCTCTAGGGAGCTTCTTTCGGCCGTATTGCCGAGAGAACTGTTTTTAGGGCGGAAAAGTCGCCCTTTTATACATGAAAAATTAGTCCATCGGGTGTTTACGCAACCGCTGGACTAATTTTGTATTAAGTCGCCGAAAAATAACAATAATAACTTTATAATATTAAAATAATAATAATTAATTAAAATTATATTAATTATACATTTAATTTGTGGCTTTGCTCTTGAGAGTGTTCGTATTGTTATAATCCTTTCGGCGTAATTTAGCTCTCTCGGGTTTTTGTTTATTCTAATAATAATAAGAATAATTATTATTATAACAAATAATAGTAATAATAATAATTGTTACAACAATAATTAACTTGACATTTTGCGTCCTTGGTTGGATTCTCGTATTGCATATAAATTATATTATAATAATTGTAGCTCTGGTTTTCTTAATTTATTTAGCTCGTGTTATAATAATATCTAGGTATTATAATACCTTTGATGATGATATTATTTTAACAAATGAATCTATTTAATATTAATTAATTATAATAATAATTATTATTCAAAAATAATAATAATTATAATACTAATAATTATCCCAGTAATTAAAATAATAGTTATTTTAATACTAGACAACAATTAATTTAGTATTCGCCGACTATGAATATTTAATTATAAAACTTATAATAATTAAATGTAATAAGTACGCATAGTAATTAAAATTATTTTAGAAATAATTAATTATATTTTTTCTCCTTTAGGACATTCATATATGTTCAATTATTTGCGTATTCTCATAATATATTTCTAAATAAAGTATTTAGAAATGCGGACACGAATGTATTTACTGTCTCCCGAGTTCGTAGGCGCGGGGAGCGAGGGGGCACGGGACATCTTTTCGACGCTGTCTGCCGCATGGCTACGGCTCTCTCTCTCGCGCGCGAGTTCCCGTCCGCTCTCTCCTGTCCTACGTTCGCGAGACAGGTATATTTGATACGCACAATCGTCTTGTTTTGATTATTGCGCGTTTGACCGCTAATCGGGAGCATTGCCCGATTAATTGAATTTCGGGAACTTTATTAATGCGAGTCAAAATTTCGCGTGTATTAGGCTGTATCGAGAATACAGCCTGATCGTCGCATACTTAGTTAATTAGAAGCGTCATGACAAACAATGAAGAAAAATCACAAACAATTAAAAGAAAATAAAGCAGATCTTAAAAAAGTTTAGGCAAAACTTTTAAGCCTATTGTTACCTCTGGTAAAACTAGTCAATATGAAAGAAGAAGAAGAAAAGGTAGAAGTAAAATTAGACAGTATTAGATTGGATAAGAAACAATATTTTGTTTATGCAGATATCAATATTAGTGCGAATGATATCTATGATGCCGATGATGATTTGGATGAGTTATACAGTGATCCAAACAAAACTGTGAGGGAACAACTATTACATACATCTTATGATAGGGCTGTCTAAGAATATTAATATGAGAATACATTGTATTAATATATTTGTAACGGGAAAAAAAGCAAGATAAATTAGGTTATTACCGTGACGAGAATTATTATAATTTTAAGACTATTATATATAAATCATAATAATAGTCAGATATATACACGAAACGATTTCTATAAATAAACAAACAAACACAACATAGAGTAGAATAGGTAGCATAAAGTAATTTAACCAATAAGAACAATATTACCGTATTTTAAAATAAATAATAACCAATCAGATTTTTGTTAACATACTTTTACCATGTATAAAAGTACGCTAAATTTTGCCAAGAGCACGGTTCGTTTTCGGCACTCGTCGAGGAAGGATACCTCTCGAATGACGAAAGGCGCTGTCATCTACCGACCGATAAATTCTGTATTTTCTTGGGTGAAAACTCTTTCACGAGGCCAAAGAAAAAACACCTTTACTCGTAAGAAAAGATAAAAAGATTACCTACCGAGAAGAACGGGCGCTCCCGACCTCTGGACAAGTAATTCTTTTTCAGCTAAGAAATAATCCAGAAAAGCCGCCGGGAGACAAAATTATAATCGAACTAATTTAATTCGGGGAAAAGCCTCTCCTTTTCGTCGTACTAAACTACCAGACGGCTATTAATCACGAGGCGCACCTCGGATTAATACCAGACAGACCGGCGACCAAAAATTTGCAAGTCATCATAACGTTCATCGACTTACTATTATAAATATAAGAATTAACTTCTGTAAAATAAATTGAAAGAAAACAGAGTATTGCTAAGGAATAATCAACGCTTATTCCTAAGTAAAACATTGAACTTTTTTATATCACTGGCTAAGGCGCACTTTAGCGTGATATAAAAAAGAAAAAAGGATTTATTACTATAACACGACAGAAACTCCGTATAAATAGACAGACCGCTTATATAAATATAATAAATAGAAAGGGGAACCGTTTAAGTCAATGTAGTAAATAAAGCGATAAATTTACTGAGTCAAGACCGTGTGAATTCGTAGAAATTTAGATATGTCGATTAACTACTAGCTATAATATAAAATAAATTGAAGACGCGAGTAACTAATTTGCGAATCGTTATTTCTTTTTAATTTTTCAGGGTATCTATAGCGAGATCCCGATAGAATAGGAATTATTTTTTTTTTCTTTATAATTTATTAGATAATATATTTTATTACTTTTTTAAAACATAAAAAAGCACGAGTTTCAAGTTATTCACTCGAAAAACCCGTCCTGATACGTTTCTCCCTCCGAATCACGTACCCTAAACTCCACAAATTTCCCGTAATAAACAAATAAAACTTGGTAAATGAAAATTAAGAAGGAAGGAGACGGAACGTTACATATTAATCAACGATATGTTTCAATTAATAATTATTTTTCTTGGTCTTATGTAATAATATTCTATAGTAATACAATGGTAGTCATACTGCCTTTCCTTATAATCACCCGTGTAGAATCTGAAATAGAAATTATTAATAAAATATAATATAAAAATTCAATTTAATTAAAAACTATAAATAAATATGAACTACTCTATCTTCTATGTTAGTAACAAAATCTTACTAACTGTATCATCTTAAATTTAGATTTACCTTTAAAGTCCGATGATTCAAAACGCTCCAGCTCATCTTCAAAAACTAAACTAAAATGAAAACCTATTACTATACCAATTTAATATTACTCTGCTCTTTCTATTTTTAATAATATTGACGTCCAAGCTCTTAATTTATTGTTTAGATCTATTTCTTTGTAAATTGAATTTGATCGATTAATAAAGGATAGTATAAAAACATCCACCATTTCATATACACGCCTTTCTGGTACAATTATGAAGATGTCATCAATATAACTTTTATAGACAAAATCGTTCTAAATTTAGCTTAGTCAATGCAATATTATCTCATTTTTCCATTGTCATATTAGCAATGACCAGTGGTGAAGTTGATCTCATTGCATAGCCCAATTTTTATACATAGTAATTTGAAAGAAAAAAGTGAATTTGAATAATAATTTTTCGCGAAATAATATTACTCTCAACAAGTAATTCATCGTCTGGCCAGAACCATTCGTTGTAGTAACGTTCTAAGAATTTGAAGCACGGTGAGTACCGACGGCAAGCGACCGCGTAATGTAAATCCGGCCCAAGGACCGCGGTGCGATAGCGGCGTGTACGCGAGCGGGAAACGTGCGCGCGTGGAACGAGCAATGAGTACGAAAATACGGGTGTCGTCCGAGAATAAGAGGAAACAGCCAACTAGCGGAGGCGCTGACGTATGTGTGTATTAAAAAAAGAGGTAGATTGCGTGTGCCGCAAGATGAAGTATGGGAGAGAGAGAGAATCGAATAGCGATACACGGGAGTACGAGTGAGTGAGAGAAATAAAGTGTATGTGTACCGCGGATACGAGCGTGTGTGAGAATGAGAGAGAGAGAGAGAGATTACGTCGGAAAGTATGATATGTTCTTCCGGATAATAAAGGAATCAATTACAGTGATCGAGGCGTTATTTATTGAGTGCCGCCCCCTTTTTTTGTTCTTTAGCGTTGCCCCGCCGTCGCCGTTAGGCGTCAGGTAGTAGTAAGAGAGAGTGGGTAAGACGCGGCGCATAGGAAATGTCGACTCGCCCCAGAGACTAAGTGACCGAGCTGCGGGGAAAAAAAATTTTTTTTATTACAATTGATGAGTTGGTGAGTGAATGCAGGAATAAAATATCAATTAATTCAAAAGCTAATATAAATCATATAAAAATATTTATGTCATTTAATATATGTTATTATTATTAAATATTATTATATTATAAATATGATAGAATTTAATTGAATATTGAATATTGAAATTGAATATAATTTTATCACTATTAATTTAATATTTAATATTTATTACTTTTACAAAATTTTGGATTAGCCTATGATATGGAGTATATGATATCTAAGTGAGTTTTATTAATTATTGTTATCTGATGGGTAAATTAGTAGTGCAATTAAAAAAATAAACATTTATGTTATTTATTATTTTTTATAGGGGATATTCCATAGATTCAAAATTATTTCTTTTTATTTGTTTTGGGGTGTTCGAAAATTTACATAATTAGATAGATGAGCCTCTAGACTATAAAATCAATGAAGTGTTTTGATAATCGGGGTTTTCATTTATGTATACGGCTGTGTTTTTTGTCTAAAAGTAAATTCGATCGGCAGTATAATTCAACTCTAAATAATATATACTGCTCTACAGAATTAAATTACTTAAATTAAATTGTTTCAATTATTCTTTTATTCTATTATTAAATTGTTAATATTATTCTTTTTTGATTCATATAGAACATATATAGCGCTAAATTTTCATTGGAACGGGTATTCAGGTAAAATATTGGGTGGTAGTATAAATATATTTATATAGTTATTATTTAAATTTACAATCATATACATTTCGCTAAATTCGCTTCATTAATTATTCACGGCACATTAATAAAGCTTAGACGAGTGAGAAAAAAATCATAAATTATTTCAATAGAAGAAAAAAATTGATTCAACATTAAGCTAATAAATTGGACACGGATCAAGATGGAACGGTCAGGGGATAAAGTAACACAAACAAAGCAATACCAGAGATTGAAGCGACAAATTCTCACAGGTGAAAGGGATATGCGGCATGGGCTAAGAAACTTAAGAGCTGAGAGTCAGGAAAGCCTGGCGAATAGGCTACGAGAGCTACGCCATAGCCCGAGAGGAGATGTACCTGTCTTAGCAGAGCGACTGCTGCGATACGCGTACAAAGCGCTCGGAACTCGAGAAGACGTACCGTGGTGCCCAGAATGGAACGAGAACACCGAAGAGGATACGGCTGAGGAAATGCTGCCAGCCTTGAAGACCTCTGACATTGAGGAGGCAGAGGAGATACAGCTATTGGGAGCAAGCTCGGCGACTATCATCGCCGAGGCCGTGGGCGCACCAGCAGCCATCTTTGGTCAGACGGAGGTAATCACAACGATTATCACATCATCCCCGACGGTATTCAGAGAAATGCCGCTTACTACGATCACCCGGCTCATCATGTTAACAGTGACAGGAGCAGACTCTGGCATGACGCAGAGATATGGACACAGAGGGTTACCATCATGAGCGGTATCTTGAATCAGTGATGCGTACTTGCCATTCGGATGGATCTCTGCATACGATTTAGACCCACGATTGATGGGATTACAGACGAACCTATCGCGCGAGACACAGCTGCCGCGGATACCCATGGAAATCCCGACGCCGGGAGGTACGGACCAGATGATACGTTTGGTGCATCCGTCAGCCTCACAATGTAACATAATGGAACGTAGCCTCAGCCTGACCGGAAGTATATTAGCGGGACATCAAGCACCGATACCAGCGAGAGATGAGGGAGGGCTTACTGAATCAATGCAGGTCACGGAAACGCCCGATAACGACAACTAATAACCAGATATACCCGAGATAAGCGTGTCAACGAGACAAAAAGAAAAAAATGGGAAGGATAGTACACCATCGAACGAGCCAGCTAGAATCAGTGGAGGAGTTGCCCACACGGAACGTAGACGACAAACCGGGAAATTGAAAGGCAATGCGTTATACTCGAAAGGATGTGCGCATCAACGGGAGCCTTCCGAATCACCATCCGGCCAACGTTTCAGAGGCTACAGCTCCTCCGAGGAGTCATGGACAGCCAGAGCGAGCCGTTTCGGCCTGCAGACAACTGTACTGAAGAAAGCCAGACTAATGGAAGTCGCTCGGAATGTAAGTCCACACGAAGCCCGGTACGAGAAAGACCGCAAGAGAGAAAGCAGTGATCACCTCAACCGATACAGAGCGACATACGAATACTACAAAGTTGGAGAATAAAATTTGCAGGTGAATATTATGATCACCTGGAAGAATATTTAGAACAATTAATCGACTGCTAAAGAAGTTTGGGAGTATCGGAAGAAGCCCTGCTCAAGGTCATACCATCAACCTTAAGCCGCGGTGCTCGAAGCTGGTTTAGGAGCATTCAAGATGAAGTATATATGTGGAGAGACTTCAAGTGTCGTTTGCGACACTATTACTCGAAGCCACTGGATCGGGACGAACAATCGAGCGAACTGAAGGTACAGACACAAGGTGGTGGCATCACCCAGTACCTGGCAAGATTGAACATCATTTATCCACCGATTCAAGAGGTGCGACGGCTATTCGCACCTATTTGAAAGCTATTCGAAACCTTCGGTGCAACGGCTATTGAAGATCGTCTATCGCAATCTACAGCCGATATATAGAAAATATCTAAGACAAAAAGCGATATATACACTGGGTCACGTAGAAAAGTATGGTCGTAGATTAGAGAGGAAAATTGACTACGATAAGAGATATACTCCGCCTCCACCGACGGACAAATGCCAGATACCGCACGCGGCATAGCATGTATCTAAAGGTAGGTCAAGGAAACCAACGTCTCTGGACACGAAGAGCCAATCGTCCGGTAGCAGTTCGTCCGAGAGTGACACAGACCGAGGTCACAGCAGAAAATAGCGTCGAAGACGACGGGAGAAGAGAGATCGACAAGTCGGCGGAGTCGAGAAGAGTAGGGCGTCTACCAATAGCTGAAAGCAAGAGACTTGGGCAGAGATTGTCAAGAGTCGACCATCGAACAATAATGTTCGAGAGGTAAATAAGACTCTAAGCGGTACGCAAGGACCGATTAGATGGACGAAAAGATTTACAACGCGACCGGTGAATAAGTTGCAAATTAGGGCAGGGATGCAGTAGCCGAAAGCAGTAAACGATACATTACCTTTGCCTTACCTGGCTCGGGGCTGTGGCAGTTTAAGATAATCCCTTTCGAGATAACGAATGCGCCCATGACGTTTCAGCGACTCGTGGATACGTTGTTCCTGAAGAATAACCAAGCCTGAATGTGGGGCGAGGATCAGGAGGAGGTATTTCAAACGCTGAAGATAGCCTTGACACGAGCGCCTATGCTAGCGCGACCTGATTTTGCCCGAGAATTTATTTTCCAGAGTGATGCGAGTGACTAGAATTGCTTAATCGATCAGAGAATGCGAGTGACTAGAATGGCTTAATCGATCAGAGAATCGCAGAACGCCCGTGGGCGGTCGTGGCAGCAGATATGATGGACTTCTCCCAGAGTAAAGGACAGTACCGCAATATCTTGGTGTTTCAAGACCTGTTCACCCGATGGATTGAGATGAAGCCTCTGCGCACTAGAGACGGCAAGGCAGTCGTACGAGCCTTGGAAGAGCTTATTATCTTCCGGTGGGAAACTCCAAATTATCTGCTGACCGACAACGAGAAGGAGTTCGAAACAAAGTATTAAAACAGGTACTAGAGGAATACGAGGTAAAGCACGTGACCAAACCGCCATATCATCCTCAGGCGAATCCGGCAGATAGAAGCAACCGGACACTAAAGAAAATGATCGCCACGTTTGTCGAAAGCCGGAATCTTCACCTGCATGAACTGCGTTACGTTCTCAATACGGCGGTGCAGTCAAGCACGAAGGTGATGCCTACATTCTTAAATTACGGGAGACATTCCAGCCTGGTAAAGAGCCTAGACGGGAGTCCCGGTAGTGAAAGTGAGCCCTGAGATATGGCAGGACCGCATGAAGCGTCTCGATATTCTGCGTGACCTCGTAGCATGCCATATCGACAAAGCGAAAGAGAAGCAAGTTTAACACTACAATAAAGGCCGATGCGATATCAGATACGCCGTAGGCGACCTCGTACTATGCCGAGTACATGTGTTGTCGAACAGGGCACAAGGATTTTCGGCAAAGCTGTTACCGAAGTACGAAGGGCCTTTCGAGATCATGGAGGTGAAATAGCTGACCATATACGTACTGGCCACGGGAGACGCGAGGAGAATAGCGACAGCACATGTAAAAGCGTTGAAGAAATTTCGAGCAGAGAGGGGATAGCCATGAGAGGAAAAAGTACAGGCAGGGAGCGCAGCTCAGGAGAAAAGAAAGAAGAAAGAAGAAGACGAAATAGCCCGAGAATAGAGACAGAACAAAGCAAATAAATCACCTTGCTCGAGAGAGAAAGAAAGTAAGGAGCAAATGAACTAGGGGTTGTATTTGGGAAACTCATGATTGGGTAAGAGAAAATAGTTCATAGTAAATTGTTCACTTTAGAGTAGAAACAAAAAAAAATACGTATAATGATCATGGAATGAATAATACAAATAGTCTGCGAACAGCAGAGGTTCCGACCGCATGATTCGGGGCGAGACAACGAACGAGTCGCGAGTATTAGGGTAACTATACAGTAGATTAAATTTTGTGCTGTAATTTAGT
The DNA here is from genome assembly GCA_018907035.1 of Sycobia sp. Sy_11. Taxonomy (NCBI): domain Eukaryota; kingdom Metazoa; phylum Arthropoda; class Insecta; order Hymenoptera; family Epichrysomallidae; genus Sycobia; species Sycobia sp. Sy_11. The sequence goes on along the minus strand of JACCIC010000278.1, from coordinate 197,747 downwards.
AGTACTATTATTATTTCTTATTACTGATTTAACATTGTACATTAGTTCCGAGAGACCCGGTAGCCGGGCCGGCTCACTGGCTCTCCTATAGGAGGACCTCCGGCATAGGACGGGGTATTTGTGACAAAGGTAACAACGAGTGACGGCCTCTGCCCCGGTTGCCTCGGAAGAAGGTGTGCGTATTCGCGACTAATCGCCATTTCTCCTTTTTTCGAGCTGCTGCGGATTTAAGCCACAGCAGGAAGATTGGAGCAAAAGTGACAAGCCCGAACCGATGCGCGCGCACAAGCTGTATAGCTAGAAGGAGCTAAATGCGTATGCCGCCGCCGCGCGAAAGAGCAATTGAATTGAGCAGAGCCCAGCGGAGAGAGGGGAAAGTGAGAAGACGCTCACAGAAGAGACATTATTGCGTGTTGAACCGTAGAGATAGATAGTTTTCTCGGGTTTTCTGACTTTGCATCGAAGTATTGAGAGTTTCTTTTCGGGAGCCTAGAGACGATATTCGAGCTAGAAAACTCGCGTGAAGTGCTCTTATAGAACCAAGTGCGAGACAACCACGAAGCCGACGACCTAGCTGATGGTCCGCCTGGCCGACCCCAAGAGATAGAGAGCAAGAGGGACAATAGCGGCTAACCCGAGCCGATCACCACCAGCCCAGACGAGAGGAAGGACTCCGAGGTTCATCCGAGGTTCATCCGAGCCGAGTAAATCTAGCCTGTAGAAGAAAAGGAAGAGTGAGCACCCGCTGGCGCCTTCCATCGACAGCGGTAACAACCTCATACGGTGAGTACCGACGGCACGCGACCGCGTAGTATAAGCCCGGGCCACGGACCGTGAGCGGGAAACGTGCGCGCGCGGAACGACCAACGAGTACGAGGACGTGGATGTCGTCCGAGAAGAAGAAGCAACAGCCAGCTAGCGGAGGCAGCAAGACAAAGTGTGGGAGAGAGAGAATCGAATAACGAGACCCGGGAGTGCGAGTGAGTGAGAGAAATAGAGTGTGTGTGTTCCGCCCCCTTTTTTGTTCCTTAGCGTTGCCCCGCTTTAATCAGCGGACCCCCTCGTGGAGAGAGCACGGGTCGTCAGCAGCCAGAAAAGCTAGCAGGTAGGTGCTGCGTGTGGATAAAATATTCTATGTCCATGGCCAGGGCAAAGGCCACAACGTCACAATATATGTATAACATATTTACGTTTGTTTAATTAAATACCGTGAATATTTTAGTTCTGGTATCAACTGAAATTCAAGCAAAATAATGGTATGTGAATAGCGTATTTTTTAAGCGGACGCTGGATATTGACTTTTTATTTATGCAGAATGTATTTATGACGATGACGAATTTATGACGATGTATTACATGTGTGTGTGTGTGTTTTTTTTTTTTTTTTTTTTTTATCAGGCGTAGGCAGAGCAAGCTCTGCACTAGTGGCCTCTCGAAACCAGCATCCCGCCGGAACTATCCGGGAATATTACTTCGGCGGGGCTGTTAATTAGCCTATACGACTCATCTTCTTATGACACTATCCTACGTCCCCCATCCACACAGGTGATCAGGGGTTCGGTGTTCGTCTTCTGTATCTTAAAATAGGATCAGTTGGCCTGGTTCATCCTGGGCCATTCGCCTAGTTCTATCGGCATATCTAAGTTTGGTCATCACCTCTTTTGCGAAACTGGCTACTGCCTTCCAGTTTTCAGAAGATTCCAGCATTATTGATAGGATGCTCTCTGGTCTTATTGGCTTATTGATGATGTTCATCAAGTGCTCACGTTGTGTTCTAAAACGAGGGCAGCTCACCAATATATGCTCAGCATCCTCGACCAAAGTCGGACAGATGGGGCAGAGATCATTATTATCCAGGTGAAAGCGGTGGAAATAGGACCTAAAACAACCATGTCCAGTCAACAACTGAGTTAGGTGGAAATCTAATTCCCCGTGTTTCCTGTTGATCCATCTGTGTATGTCTGGGAGGATACGATAAGTCCATCGGCCTTTGCTAGAATCGGTCCATCGTTTTTGCCATATTTCTATAGAACGATGACGTTCCACGTTTTTAGCACCTTGTAGGGAATCCACTGCGGTCTTACATATGTTATGCAGCCTAGCCAGTTCATCTGCAGCTAAATCGAAAGGAAGAATTCCGGCAAGTACCTCAGCTGCGTCGGTGGATACTGTCCTGTAACCACTAATAATACGTATACAGGAGCGACGACGGGTCGCAATGGCCAACTCACAATACGATTTAATTCCGCATGCATGATGCCAGATTGGTGCTGCATACATGCTGACAGAATTAACAACATAAGCTAATAGTTTCCTCTGGGGTGGACGTGGGCCACCAATGTTAGGCATGAGCCGACACAAGGCAGCTGAAACTCGTTGCGCTTTTTCGCCAGATATCTTTAGATGTTCTTTGAAGTTTAACCTGGCATCAAGCTGGACACCCAAGTATCGTAAAGATGGCGCAGAACTAATGCGGCAGCTACCAACTTTAAGAGTAATACTATCTACCTTCTTACGACTGCTGACAAGGACTACTTCTGTCTTGTGCTCCGCTAATTGTAGACCAGCCGTCTTAATCCATTTACTGATGTTGCTGATTGCCTCATTGGCATTTTCAGTAAGTTCATCAAGGGTCTTAGCCGTCACTACTAGAGCGATATCGTCGGCGTACCCTACTGTTATTGAACCAGGCGGTTGTGGAATCCTCAACACGCCATCATACATAATATTCCACAATATAGGTCCCATAACTGAGCCCTGGGGGACTCCCGCAGTAACCTTATGCGATACAGTGCCTTCATCCGTTCGGTATACTATTATCCTATTCTCAAAGTAGCTGGCCACGACATTCTGTAAATAACCAGGTACTCCGAACTCTTTAAGAGAACTCATAATAGAAGACCAGCGCGCTGAATTAAAGGCATTCTTGACATCTAGAGCGACAATGGCACAATACTGTTTAGTGCCACCTTTCCATCTCTTACCACTGATTGCATCTCTTGCGGTACACACTACCAGTTTAATAGCATCGACTGTTGATTTTGATTTCCGAAATCCAAATTGGCGTGAGGATAAGCCGTGCAATCCTTCAGTGAATGCTTCCAGTCGGCTACATGTTATTTTTTCAAATATTTTACCTACCGTGTCGAGCATACACAATGGCCTGTATGATGAAGGATCATCAAGTGGCTTATTGCCCTTAGGTAACAGGACTAGCCTTTGAGTTTTCCAGCAATCAGGAAAAATACCCTCAAGAAGACAAGCATTATATACTTTTAGAAATATAGCTGGATTCTTCTGAATCGCCAACTTAACTGCCGCATTAGGGATACCATCAGGGCCAGGGGCAGCATTGTCTCTAGTCTTAGCGTAAGCATTATGTAGCTCCATTTCTGTTATAGGAGGTATATCGTCCGAGTGTTGCGTGCGCAGTACAGTCCCATGAATGTCATTGGGAAAGAGAGCGGAAACAATCTTATCAATCAATACCGTGCTAGTGGGTTGTATTGGTGCCCTACTCAATCGTGCCATGACTGTTTTGTATGGTCGTCCCCATTAGTCATTGTTGGCCTCTGCACACAGTTCAAGCCAGCATCGACGCTTGCTTGCCTTAATGGCCTTGACAAGAACTCTCTGTGCTTCTTTAAATAAACTATTAAACGTATCGCGATGTGTGCGGGCTCTCTGGGCAAGTCTACGTGCGCGATGACATTGTTTGCGCAATTCTGCAATTTCATTTGTCCACCAGTAGACAGATTGACGAAGTTTAAATCCGCTCTTAGTCCTAGTCATCGATGCATCACATGCTTCAGAGATATGCTTCATGAGTGCATTTGCCAGATGGCCTGGTGCACCATATTCTAAATGCTCTTCTGATATTATAGTGGCGAACACTTCACAGTCTAGCGATCTGATGTTCCATTTCCGTGTGGGCATCCACTCATTGCACTTGTTCTTTATTTTCTTCTCTGCAATCTCATACAAGATCGCCCTGTGATCACTGTGGGTGTAAAGGTCGCTTACTCTCCAATTAAGGATCCGCTGAATCAAGTCATCACTGGCGAATGTTACATCAATGACTGATTGTTTATCACCCCTGATGAAAGTGGATTCAGATCCCTTATTAACCACGTGGAGTTGAAGAGAATTAAGGCCATCAAGCAGCATACTACCTCTGTTATTTGTTGAAGCGCTTCCCCAGGCTGTGGACCACGCGTTAAAATCGCCACCGATTAATAATGGTTTCTTGTCCATGGCTTCATCAACTAATTTAGCTACAAGGATTTCAAACTGCTTGTCCGTCAAGCTTGGAGGAGCATATACACTAAAGACGTATATTTCTTGTATTTTAGCCCAGAATATCAATTCGCTCCGATGACTCGACTGCTTTAGTACCTGCCTATTTTGACCAATCCAGAGGGCAGCTCTATTGCTTGTGTCACTTATCCAGCGCTGTGGTCTGACCCTGTCACAATATGGTTCGGAGATTACAGCAATGTCTATTCTTAGCTCCTTTATTGTCTGTTTCAGCAGGTCATGAGCTGCTACGCAATGGTTGGTATTCAGTTGGAGTATTTTCATGTTTTATGTCTGTTTAAAAACTCCACGGTAATCGGGCACTTATAGCTGTATTCTGGATGGTTAATCTCCTTTCTTCCTTCACATTTACAGAGTAAACAACAGGGCCCGTTTACACACAGCTTGGATAGATGGTCTTTTCCACCGCAGTGCCTGCAAAGTTTAGTTCTGTCAGGGCCCGAGCACACGGACGCTAAATGGCCAATCTGCCAACACCTGAAGCAGCGCTTTATTTCTGTTTTTTTTCGAACTCTGCAGCTGACCCATCCGATTCGAACATGCCCTACACGTAGTAGTTCAGCTGCGTGGCTATATGGTACAGACACCACCGCCGTCTGAGTACCCCCATAAGCTTGCCGCAAGGAACGAGCAATTAGTAGGTTAGTCTCCTTTAGCTCGAGGTGTGTTCTCAGAGCCTCTAATACTTCATCCTTTGAAGTGACCTCATCTATATCTTTAATCTCCAATGTAATGAGATTACTCAGGACCGAAGTGGATGCGCTATGGCCAACCTTAGATTCAACAATGCGTGCCAACTCATGTGCATCTTTGGCTGTCCGTTCCAACTGAAGTACAAGGGCACCGCTTGCATTTCTACTTATCCTGTTAACCTCATTCTTGACATGCGATAACTCCGGGTCATTCTTTATTTGTCGCAGTACCTCCGCGTATGTAACTCCTTCATTGGCCTTAATCAAAATGGAGTTAGGCCTATTTCGTCCATTAAGCCTGCGTGTACTAGATAATTCTTTATCTTTGCCTTTGGGCTTCTTACGCTTGATGGTCTGCCATTGATTTTCTTTGGCTTCAGACTTGCCTGTAGGTACTCCGACCGACTCTAGTGGTCTCCTTGAGCCCAATGGTGGTTCTTTCGTCCTTTTGCCACCTATGGTTTTAGGAGTGGAAACCATCGCTTCTGCTGCGCTTCGTTTGGTGTCAGAGCGTAGACTCGGCGTAGTCTGAGTCACCACTTCATGTGTACCAGGACGTTGATACTGTAATAGATCATCCTCTGCCATACTAATGCATTTATATGAGGCATTAATGGAACGAGCAAGATCCTTAATGGTCTTGTGTACGTTATGCCTATCTTTGACAAAATCCAACAATTGGCTGATCTTCTCACCCAGTCGCTCCAGGTGATTGTTTCTGCGCGTGATGGAGATTTCTCGATCCGTTGTTTCTTGATCCATCATGGCATCTCCTTTAATACCCAGTGTACTATCTATGATTATGTTTGATTTGCCCTCCCCAGAATCCGAGGGGCTACCACCGACCATAGAGGCTTGCACTCTATCGGAATCGGTGAGGAGATTGACCGGTCTTGCCGGAGTTACTCCCTGGGGTATATCTTTGTTTATACCAAACATTAGTCATAATTGGCCTTACGTTCGGGAGGCCCTCCCTATTAGCTTTTTCTGTCCGCCCTGAGTATTTTATTTCCTCAGTGCCCTCTACAAATTGTAGCGAGCCATCCCCTATCCGCAACCTGGGGAGGCGCCAGATGGGAGAAAGCAACAAAACTCCACACTGGTGTGTGTGTGTGTGCGTGTGTGTGCATGTATATGTATATATGTATATTTATACATAAGATTCGAGGTGTAGTAATAAACCCTACTTTGTTAGAGGTTTTGTTCTTTTGTTCCAGCTAAAAAAAGCATAGTCTATTGTCAATTCTGAAATTAATATAACGTATAATAACAAAAATATAATTTTTCATCACAAATTATGTTGAGTATGATTTGGCATACAAAAACGGAGAAACAGAGAGAGAGAGAGAGAGAGAGAGAGAGAGAGAGAGAGAGAATTAGAATTAGAATTAAAATTTTATTTATTAAAGCCTAAGGACTCATGGTCCTTCATAGCCCAGAGAGAGACAGCCAGAGAAAGAGAGAGAGAGAGAGAGAGAGAGAGAGAGAGAGAGATTTTCCCATGTAAAAAAAAAAAAATTTACAAAATTCCAAAAATATCCATAAGTTGTGAGCGTAGTGTCAGATAAACCTGAAGAATAAAAAGCGTAATACCGACTAACGTTACACCTTCTTCGTGATACGAATTCCAAAGTTAGATATGATCATTCGACTGAGCTGGCCTGGTATTAATACTTTAAGTGGACTACTTTAGTTGATGTTCGTGATTCATGACGCCACCTAGTGGCCACTTGCAAAACTGACTGCTAAAACCGTTAACTTAATTTATTAATGAAAGTAAAATGATTTTCAATAAAAAAACATAGCCTACGTCCTTTCCAAAAGCGGTTCAGTAATTTTTCGGTTATCGTGTACAAACAAAAGCACTCTTTGTCTTTATAAATTAGTATGATATGATATGATATGATATGTTTGATTTTGTTTACTAAGTATAATTTCTAATTTATAGGTTCAAATATAATTCTTGTATTTACCTTAAGTGACAATCATAAGTATTTCAATGGCCTTATAAATTAAAAGGATGTTTACAAGTACGCTTGTCGATGGTATACATATAAATATACAACAATATATGAAATAAAGAATTTATGATTTATTAATTAATTGCTGATTTTCAGATTCCAATATTAGAAGGCGAACTTAGTTTCCGACTTTTTTTAACTCAAAAAGGACATTTCTGATGGAAAATGGATACATGTTTGCTTAATCAAAATTTTTTCCGTCATTTTCTACAAATTTTTTCTTACAAATCTTTTCTAGCAGTATGGTGATACCATGGCGAAAGATCGATAGTGGTTTTGAAGCGATCCAATCATCCACAAATTCTCGTATTTCTTCAACATATCGGAAGTGCGTATCAACGAGGTCATGCTGCATCGATCTGAATAGGTGGTAATCATAAAGCGTTATATCTGGCGAGTACGTTGGGTTTGGCAACACTTTCCATTCGAGCTCTAACAGGATGTTTTTGACGGCTTTCGCAACATGTGGCCTATCGTTGTCATGAAAAACTCTGATTTGCAATTGCCTATTACTCGCGATTGCTGATCTATGTTCGATGAATTTCTATTGTAAAACATTCAGTTAGCAATTGTACACCTCGGCAATGACGATTTTATTCGGTTTTAGCTCGCAGTACAGTACCTTTGCTTCAAGACCTTTTGGTATTGAATTGACAAATGCACTTCAAGACCTTTTGGCCATGGATGTTCCGTTTTGATCATAGTAGATCCACTTTTCATCACCAGTAACAATACGCCACAGAAAATTTCATTTTTTTCCTGGCAAGCAAAGACAGTGCGATATTGTATTCATTCATAATGGCATTTTCGGTCAATTCCGGTAACATCCGTTTTCCTTCTTTAGGAATTTTTTTCATTGCATGTAAACGTTTGCCAACTGCTCTGTCACTAACACTTAACTTATTAGCGAGTTCTTTCTGCGTTTGAACTGAGTTTTCTTCCAACGATGCTTGCAATTCACTAGCTTCAAACTTGTTCGGTTGTCCAGAACATTCTATGTCATTAACATCAGTATTTCCACTTTTAAACTACTGAAACCAATCTTTATATGTTGTAAACGTTCAGCTTGTTCGGCATAGCATTCTGAAAGCAATGGATATGTTTCTGCTACACTTATTTTCAAATCAAAATAGTGCAAAAAGACATGTCGAAAAAACGATTTTTCACGATTTATTTTTACATTATACAAAGGATGATGCTTCTTAACTCGTTTTGTTGCTAAATACCAAAACTAAAACATACGTTTTAAATCCGACACATCTAACTTTTCGTACTACTTATATCGCCGTTTAAACGTAAAGGTTGGAAACTAAGTTCGGCTCCTAAAATATGATTGTAAAATATGAATATTATGTTTCTTTTTCCGGTCGAAACTAAGTCAATCTTGAAAGAAAAATTAGAATAAAATATATAATTAGTAAATTAATATTTAGAAAAGGAAAATGTTTTTCATGCTTGTGCTCTATCTTAGACTTCTAACATAAGTATTATATTTGAAACAGAGTAAGACAGAAAATTTTATATTAATAAAGTAATTTCAAGTAAAAAAGGAGGGATCGAAAAAGGGGACATGCGATGATCATGCTATATAGTTAATACAGCCTGCAAGACTATAAATTGAAATAATTAAAATAAATTTATATATTCGGGTAATGATCCCGAGTAGCGGTCGAAAACGCAAAATCAAAATAATACTAGCGAGAAGGTTTAATCTATGTACCCCGCGCACTTAGGCCATGGGAGCACAGAGGCGAAAAAGAAGCGCAGCCGCGTGGCAGCCAGTTTGCAGAAGATGTCCAGTGTTTTCAGGCTCCCCATGCCTACGAACTCGAAATGTAGTGCAGGTACTAGTCACTGTATTACGGGTGCTTCGTTTTAACTAAATGATTAAAACATAGTCATCTGTTACTTTTATGTTATGGAACAGTAAGTAAATGTATAAAGACATACACGTAAATGAATCTTGCTGTAAATTCGTAAATAATCTATATGCGAGCGTCTTCATGGACAAAATATTAGATTAATTATTATTCGTGTAATTATTATTCATAAATATTTTTATTGGTCTTACACTCCAATTAAATTAAAAATAATATATAATTAAATAACAATTATAGTTCTTGTTGAATATCACTATATTAATATTCATATAATTATATATTATTTTTAATTTAATTGGACTGTAAAACGAATAAAAATATTAAAAGAAAGGGGGGTCCTATAAATGTTATACTAATAAATTTAGAGCGGGGATGGGATATATAAAGTTGCATACTGAGTTTTTCAATTTAGTTTTATTCCTAAGCATGAACCGTAGCGGTTCGAAACATCAGACACCAAAGGTGAATCTAAATGTAAGGTGGTGGGGGCAGGCAGGTTGCCCTTTATTAACATAGAATATTGCTTTTATTATTTTTATTATATTTTATTTATTATTTTATTTTTATTTTATTATTAATTTATTTTATGTTTAATTTTTAATATAATTTATGGTAGTAATAAGTTTTATTTCGGATTCTTTGGGGGTGAATATAAAAGAGGACCGTTTGACTGTGATTATTTTAGCTAATTATTATATTATACAGACTGTAAGACCGATAAAAAAATTTATTAATTTAATTCAGAACAGACGGCATAAGTACAATTTTTCATTCTAATAGATTAAAATTTTAAAATAATAAAATCAAAGAAAAAGCATAAAAATAAGAAATATTATTCTATTTTAGTACTTTAGTACAACCTGACTGCCCCCATCAGTTTATATAATAAACAAGGACAGTCGGACTGTCATTACTTTAGTTAATATATTATATTTTAAAGACTATAAGAACGATAAAAGTATTTATTAATTTAATAAAATCAGAAGTTACTATTGTAAAGAGAATTCAAAACAGAAAATTTTACAAGTTAAATTTTTAGAAACCTAGTGTTAATATTTCTATTTCCTAGTACCCGGATGGCCATTGTATCAATATATTAAATTTATAAACTTACATTGGACGAATTAATAATCGAATTAAGGAAGATAAACCAAGATGATATAGGAATGAAGCCTTTTTTGAGAAATTGGTTGCTCAACGAAAGTTCAAAATGATGAAGAACGTTATGATGAAGAACTTGTTCGAACTAGAGGTCTGGAAGACTTAGAAACTAAATTTTAAAATTTAGGATGCTACTAGACAAAATACTTCTTCTCTAGCGAATACGGCAGTGTCAAAGATACAGAATGTACAACTTTATTCAGTGATAAATAGAAGTCATAGTAGAAGTTGTTAAGCAGAAAAATTATCAAATGATTAAGAAATACATATAATGGACAAAGTGATGGACCAAATGTGTAAATAGAATTACCACTGTGATGGTAAAGACTTTTTCTCGTTTCTAGGAAGACTAAAGGAACTCCAAAAGGTATATACATTCTCAAATCTTAAAATACCTGGAGCATATCCTAAATTGTTGTGCAGAAATGTCCAATTATAGTCTCGAAATTATACATCAAATATAACATTATTAGAAGCGTTATAAATATCATTAATAAATGCTATCTCTGTCCTGACGAATTAAGAGACCTCGATTTACAAATAATTGACCGTAAATTAGAGGCATACGAATCAAAAAAAGCCTTTATGAACACAGTGATCGCAGTCATATAACACCGAGGAACTTATACAAAGTAAAATCAAGTTTAGTTATTATATTGTATATGCGCGCAAAAAATCGTATACATCTGGTCCGATAAGTAATACACCAAACGACGAATATTATTCAAAAAGTAGAACCATACATTAAAATCAGCTCCGAATTCGAGAACAAAAATTAATTAACTTCGATTTTACCAATTAAAGAAAGTAGAAAAAGACGATCGAACTTAATCGTTCTGAAATAAAATCTCTCCTATTTATCATCCCTCTGAATGTTGTTAGTGATATAATCAGAAAAGTCATGACCGGCACAAATGTAATAATGGCAGTAAAATCATTCATTATTATTATAGCAAAGATGACGTATTCACGGGCTACTGCAAATACCATACATCAGTAAATATTGTCTGTACCAATCTTTTAAAACAAACGATCCAGCCTAAAGAAAATATATAGAATATGAGAATAGATTATTCAGTGATCTTTTCGTAGAAGATAAACTAGCAGCGTTAATAGATTCCGGTTCGATAAATCGTATATTATCGAACAAATGTATTAAATTATTTTATGTTACATATTCACGAATAAGGCCAGTAATTGTATTGCGATTTTAGCAGATCGCTCCGAATGGAAATTAGAAGATATTATTACAGGTCAAATTTATACAAATGATCTATGAATTAAACAAGATTATTTTGTTTTAAAAATACTCTCCTATACTATATTACGTGGAATGAATGCATTAAAAAATTGCGGTAAATTAAAGTATTTATATTTGCAAAAGTACCAAAATCGTTTACTTCAATATAAGACTATTTTAATTAGTGGCTTGTTTAACTTCTGTGATAGTATTGAATTTTTTATTATACGAGTTACAAAGTGCCTTTAAACTCAAGATTTTGAGGTTATATTTAGTGGTATAATATACATTCAAAGTGGTTTGGTTAGCAATGATATCAATATCTACTTTTGCTACTATAAATACATCAATATTAGAATTTGTGAATTGTTATAGAAAACAATAACTTTATGAATGAGATAAAATTATTCCATTGTTTGCAGATTCATTTCTTTGAGTTATTTGTCTATTTGAAATAAACATCCAATACATTTTCATAAACAGGATTGCAATTTATATCTAATTTTTAAAAATGTGTTATAATAATTTTGTAATAGATTTATAAAATAATGAAATAAAAATATTAATGTTGGAGTAAATTAAATAATATTCTAATAATACTCTTTACATATAAAATATTGATTGAAATAAATTTTGCTCAAATTTATTCAAACTTATTTAATTTACAAACAGCGATGTATTTTATTCTACAATCAAAACTGATATTACTTCAAGAAAACAACGATGATCAACCAAGAGTGACACCTATAAAGGGGAAAATACCGAGGCGACCTGAAGAAACGGAAGTTGATACTTTTACCAAAGGAACTCAGCGTGATGGTTGATTGGGTTCATTTCAATCCCCAACCAACCATTTAAGGGTGCGGGTGTTGCATCCAGCGTTTACGCCGAATATATATATATATATATATATATGTATATGGATATGTGGATAAATACGCAAATTCTGGGAGATTTCATGCACAAACTCATATGTTCTGGGACCTGACCGCATTTCCTGGTAAGTCCCAGAACTGCCCTGCACAAGACAGTATATTCTGGTACTTCCCAGAATATGCTATAATATGCTTTTTGCACGTTTGGAAGTCCTAGAAAGTACGCATTTTTTAGTTTTGGTATTTTCTGGGATGCCCAGAACCGCATATAGAATTCTGGGATGCCCAAGTATCATCAACCGTATTTTCTGGTCAGTCCCAGAAATTCTATTAATGTATTATAGGATATTCTGAGAATTTCTGTACAAATTATTGCATTTTTTCGTACTTTCTGGTAATTGATTTCGGTTTTAAATAAATCTCATAAATTACATTTTCTTTCCTTTTGGTACTTTCTGGGATGTCCAAAAGAACAAATTATACTTTCCAGAAAGCAATTATTTTGAAATTCAATTAAATTTTTGTGCGAGGTCATAATTTGTCATAAAGCAATAAATCTTAAATAATCGATTTTTACATCTTATACTATGTAGAGTTCAGAAAAACTGCGATTTTGAAACAAAGCATCGGGTATGAAAATAATGAAAATGAAATTTTGTTTATTACACATTTTCACATTTTGATTAAATATTTTAAAAATAACGTTTTCATATCAAGGAGCGTGGTCATACTCCGAAGGCAAGTGTGCGTACTACAGCCGGCGTACGACCGTGTTTTTAGTATATACTTTGATATTGGGTTGGGAGATTTTGAAATAATTATAGCGTCAATATTAAACTATGATATTACTTCTTATTGCTTAATATAAAGCTATTCTGTTAGACGACCTTTCAAAAAAGGTTTGATGTATAAATATTTTATTATATTAAAGTTATTACGCAATAAATACATTTTACTCCGTTTTCAGATTCTTTCCATTTATTTAATTTTGCCCATTAGTGAAAACGAACTAGATAATAAATAACTAAATTATATCTAGCTAAAACTTAAAGTGTAAAAAAAATTAGAAGGTCGAAACATTGGTATTTTTTGATGCTTGTGAATTGCTTATAGTATGTTAATCTTTAGAGCAGTACTAACTTTATGAACAGGTAACTTATATAGGGAACTCTAAAAATATAAAAGTCCTTCAATGTTTAAAACTTTTTTTTAATCCTAATTATTCAATTTATAAAAATAATACAATGAAAATTACAAAAAAATTATGCGAAAATTTATTTTTCAAAATGTATTTGAAAAGCGCATATAATATTAATAAATTTACCATATCAATTTACAGCTTCTATACGTAAAAACAATGAACACCGGTTTCAAGATTTTGCTTGAAAATTTTTTTTGTCCAAAATATAACCTAAAGTTCGAAAAGATTGGAAGATTTACTCTAAAATCTTTATAGTTCAAATTGATTAACTCAGACCAGTTTCTAGTAACTAGACTAGACCATATCTATGTCGAACTAATACAGTTTACACTTTGTTTCGTCAATTAATTTGGAGTGAATTAAAAACAATAAATTGCTAAAATTTTTAAACATTCATAATTTAATTGTCCAAATAATTGTAACATATCTGCCCGTGAACTGCGACTGATTGTGAAAAATAGTATTTAATCTAATATTCTTATTTATAAAATTTAAACGATTGAATTGTTTGTCCTTTAAAGTTTTTAACAGTTAATATGTTATTTACTTCGCTTTTAAAGTTTAAATAATATAGCATATAAATGAAAAATTTCGTCATAGATACGATTAATGTAGTTAATATAACAATTGATTTCAAGTATGATGGTTTTAGAGTAAATGTACCAATTTTTTCAAAATTCATATGTGGATAGGTTTGAAAAAAATTTTTTTCATCGAAATCCTCAAATAGGCGTTCATTAATTATATATATATATAATCTCAAATGAATTATGTACATCTGATTTTATTCATCACTTTTAACAAACAACTTTTTTATTCAATAATAATGAGTAATAATTTCGAAGCTTACACGAATTGGTACTCATACAGATTTACATATACTTGACTATGTAAAAATTGACTTCAATACTTTCTTTTGCTTAAATTAGAAATAATTGAATATAATTGAAATGTCATTTTATTATTAGGATTATTTTACGGTTATTGTTTTAAATTTGTACAGGTTTCATGAAATTTTTGAATATTTTAAAATTGGCTGAATGATTCACAGCGTATATATCATTATTATTGAATAAAAAAGTTGTTTGTTAAAAGTGATGAATAAAATCAAATGTACATAATTCATTTGAGATTATTTTCGACAAGGCGAACTGTCATTTCGGATGAGGATTTTTTATCCTTGTTCAATTACTTCAATTACTGTATTTACTGTTAAAATGAACGAAAACTAAAAATCTTTTTAAGACACCAAATGACAACCACACATTACAAATTTAAAGGAATTTTTGAAAAATTAATAAGCTGGAAACTAGATATTTTGTAACCTTCTGATATGGTATTAAAATTACTGAATTTAATTATTCCCGTACAATTTTGGAATTAAAGAAAATAAAAAAAAATATTTAAACTATTCTAATATAATATAATGTAATAAATGCAAAAGATTTTGGATCAATAAATTCTGTAAAATGTAAAGAAAAATTATATATAAATTTTAAAGGATATAATTATATATTTGTTATAACATAAAACGTATCACACATATTGTAATATTCTTACGAATCTAAATGTTAACGTATATGTAAACGTATATGTACGTAAATGTGCATACTAATATAAATGAAAAATAGCAAACTTCCGATTAGTTTCCTCGTCTAATTTTGATGAAAACGTATGAACTTATATTTTTTAAGCTATTAGTTAGAAGTATCGTACTGACTTTTAGATTTTCGATTTTCGTAGCGTAAGCCATAAAAGTAATGGTTTGAACGAACTTATCTCGAAAATTAAGAAATTTTTTGTGATCTAAAATTATTATTTAAAATATTTTTTGAGATTTTTCGTATTGCGTAAGATAAATTAGGAAGACCATTATATTTTTCTGCTTTACACCATAAAAATCGACAATCTAAATGCCAGTACAATATTCCGAAATTGTGCATGTAGTTTATTTATATTATTATTCATTGTATGAAAATAATTATATTCATATTAATATTTAATATTAACAAAAAAACAACTGAATTTATCTACAATACTTGTACCATTTCATGTTTCTATATTTATTTGTTTACATGTTTTAATAATTGAATATACTAAATAAAACTTCATTAATAAACTAATTTATACAAATGTTTATTAATTTTTAATAAAAATAACAGACGAGAATGTTGTCAGAACGAGACGATATGCATCAAAAAGTGGCGTAACAAGGATTAAATGTTTATTGCTAAAGCCATGGTTTATTTAACAAAATTTAGATTTAAATCATTCAAAAAGATTACTCAAGAAGCAATATTATGAATTTTTCAAAAATTTGAACCTGCTGCAATTTTACAGATTTTTTAAGTTGCAAAAAGATTGCAAAATTTGTATTTCTAAAAATCATAAATTTTTTAATATGCATTTTGGAAGAATAATTCTTAGATTCTTTTTTATTTGAAATAATCTATTTTTTCAGAAAAAAATTTTCCGATACCACATTTTAATTCTCTTCCATTTGTTGAAATAAAAGTGATTTAAACAATGTACTGCCCCGATTTTTAAAAAAGACCTCAGGATTCGTGCTCTACGAGTCAAGATACATAAGAAGTAAATTTTTTATTTGCAGACATCTCATTTCATAAGGGAAGTATAGCCAGCACGAGATCTGCAAAACAAAAACGAAACAATCAACTCATATACATGTATAGTGAATCGGACGGTAGCACGCTGTAGGCAAGTCAACTACACACATATTGCACAGTAATTACTATGTATATCTATATATTCTATAATATATATATATATATATATATATATATATATATATATATATATATATATATATATATATATATATATATATATACATATATACACGCAGATTTATAGTACGGATTCAAATAATCTTAAAAGGAATATATATGATAAATGTGAAATGTGTGTGTATGTTAAATACAAAATATAATTCTATACTTGCGCATTTTGGAATTAATTTTAAACCCAGGCTACAAATATTCTTTGAAACATTCTATAGGGTTTCATACTTCAAATTTTATATATTATTTTACTTTTAATTAAATTATTTCGTGCAAATATTTAACCTTTAAAATGATGATGTAATTATTGTATATATAAAAACTTATGTGAAAAAGTATGAGAATATTTTATAAAATTACATTATTATGTCAATTCTATACTAAATATTTTAATAGTTGTTGCTGGGGTTTTTTCTGTTATTGGAAATCTTTTACATTTCTTATATATATTGTATTATTAATAAAAGATTCGTTTACTTTAAATATATTTTTCATATTATTTTACTTAAAGAATTATACAGTAATTTTTAAATTACGGAGTTAAAATATCATGTCAAATTTTTACAAAATATATAGTCTGTAGCTTAGTAAAATATATAAAAAATTCCTTCAAATTTGTAATATATGGACACACACCTTTAATAAATTATGCAATAAAAATTACAGACTCTACTTAAAGTCCAACATTAAACAAACATAAAAAAAAACTTTAAGAACAAAAAATAATGCCGATAAACAATTATTTATCCAATTTAAGGAGATTAAATTTAAGTAAATAAATTTTTCTTCTTTGATATATTTATTTATAAAAAATGAATTTATTTATAAAAACCAGCATTTTTAACACTCTTTCCATTCGTTTTAAATTGATTTTTATTGATTTTAGTATATAAAGAAACTACATTTAATTAATACTACGATATTATTTATAAATTAATTTTTTTACGTCTCTGAATTTTGAATAAAATTTCTGGATATCATTTTATAATTTCATAATTTTTATTTTGCTGCAAAAAATTAAAAAAAAAATCCTATTTAACCAGACTCGAACCGCTGACCCTCTGTGATTCGCAATCGAACGCCTTCGCCACTACACTACAGTGTACATATAATAATTAAAACTATTTCTAATCAGTATCAATTCGCGTAAGTTACGACATTATTAGTTATTATTATTGAATAAAAAAGTTGTTTATCAAACGTGTGGAATAAAATCAAATCTAATCTCTCAAATAAGGAATACAATATAGAATAGTGAGCTATACATTTACTATTTGTAGAATCACATCTATATCGATGTTTTAGCAGATTTAAGTTATTTTCATAAAATAAAGCATTTACGTTGATAAAAATGCATTCCGTAATTTAAAAATTACTGTATAATTCTTTAAGTAAAATAATATGAAAAATATATTTAAAGTAAACGAATCTTTTATTAATAATACAATATATATAAGAAATGTAAAAGATTTCCAATAACAGAAAAAACCCCAGCAACAACTATTAAAATATTTAGTATAGAATTGACATAATAATGTAATTTTATAAAATATTCTCATACTTTTTCACATAAGTTTTTATATATACAATAATTACATCATCATTTTAAAGGTTAAATATTTGCACGAAATAATTTAATTAAAAGTAAAATAATATATAAAATTTGAAGTATGAAACCCTATAGAATGTTTCAAAGAATATTTGTAGCCTGGGTTTAAAATTAATTCCAAAATGCGCAAGTATAGAATTATATTTTGTATTTAACATACACACACATTTCACATTTATCATATATATTCCTTTTAAGATTATTTGAATCCGTACTATAAATCTGCGTGTATATATGTATATATATATATATATATATATATATATATATATATATATATATTATAGAATATATAGATATACATAGTAATTACTGTGCAATATGTGTGTAGTTGACTTGCCTACAGCGTGCTACCGTCCGATTCACTATACATGTATATGAGTTGATTGTTTCGTTTTTGTTTTGCAGATCTCGTGCTGGCTATACTTCCCTTATGAAATGAGATGTCTGCAAATAAAAAATTTACTTCTTATGTATCTTGACTCGTAGAGCACGAATCCTGAGGTCTTTTTTAAAAATCGGGGCAGTACATTGTTTAAATCACTTTTATTTCAACAAATGGAAGAGAATTAAAATGTGGTATCGGAAAATTTTTTTCTGAAAAAATAGATTATTTCAAATAAAAAAGAATCTAAGAATTATTCTTCCAAAATGCATATTAAAAAATTTATGATTTTTAGAAATACAAATTTTGCAATCTTTTTGCAACTTAAAAAATCTGTAAAATTGCAGCAGGTTCAAATTTTTGAAAAATTCATAATATTGCTTCTTGAGTAATCTTTTTGAATGATTTAAATCTAAATTTTGTTAAATAAACCATGGCTTTAGCAATAAACATTTAATCCTTGTTACGCCACTTTTTGATGCATATCGTCTCGTTCTGACAACATTCTCGTCTGTTATTTTTATTAAAAATTAATAAACATTTGTATAAATTAGTTTATTAATGAAGTTTTATTTAGTATATTCAATTATTAAAACATGTAAACAAATAAATATAGAAACATGAAATGGTACAAGTATTGTAGATAAATTCAGTTGTTTTTTTGTTAATATTAAATATTAATATGAATATAATTATTTTCATACAATGAATAATAATATAAATAAACTACATGCACAATTTCGGAATATTGTACTGGCATTTAGATTGTCGATTTTTATGGTGTAAAGCAGAAAAATATAATGGTCTTCCTAATTTATCTTACGCAATACGAAAAATCTCAAAAAATATTTTAAATAATAATTTTAGATCACAAAAAATTTCTTAATTTTCGAGATAAGTTCGTTCAAACCATTACTTTTATGGCTTACGCTACGAAAATCGAAAATCTAAAAGTCAGTACGATACTTCTAACTAATAGCTTAAAAAATATAAGTTCATACGTTTTCATCAAAATTAGACGAGGAAACTAATCGGAAGTTTGCTATTTTTCATTTATATTAGTATGCACATTTACGTACATATACGTTTACATATACGTTAACATTTAGATTCGTGAGAATATTACAATATGTGTGATACGTTTTATGTTATAACAAATATATAATTATATCCTTTAAAATTTATATATAATTTTTCTTTACATTTTACAGAATTTATTGATCCAAAATCTTTTGCATTTATTACATTATATTATATTAGAATAGTTTAAATATTTTTTTTTATTTTCTTTAATTCCAAAATTGTACGGGAATAATTAAATTCAGTAATTTTAATACCATATCAGAAGGTTACAAAATATCTAGTTTCCAGCTTATTAATTTTTCAAAAATTCCTTTAAATTTGTAATGTGTGGTTGTCATTTGGTGTCTTAAAAAGATTTTTAGTTTTCGTTCATTTTAACAGTAAATACAGTAATTGAAGTAATTGAACAAGGATAAAAAATCCTCATCCGAAATGACAGTTCGCCTTGTCGAAAATAATCTCAAATGAATTATGTACATTTGATTTTATTCATCACTTTTAACAAACAACTTTTTTATTCAATAATAATGATATATACGCTGTGAATCATTCAGCCAATTTTAAAATATTCAAAAATTTCATGAAACCTGTACAAATTTAAAACAATAACCGTAAAATAATCCTAATAATAAAATGACATTTCAATTATATTCAATTATTTCTAATTTAAGCAAAAGAAAGTATTGAAGTCAATTTTTACATAGTCAAGTATATGTAAATCTGTATGAGTACCAATTCGTGTAAGCTTCGAAATTATTACTCATTATTATTGAATAAAAAAGTTGTTTGTTAAAAGTGATGAATAAAATCAGATGTACATAATTCATTTGAGATTATATATATATATAATTAATGAACGCCTATTTGAGGATTTCGATGAAAAAAATTTTTTTCAAACCTATCCACATATGAATTTTGAAAAAATTGGTACATTTACTCTAAAACCATCATACTTGAAATCAATTGTTATATTAACTACATTAATCGTATCTATGACGAAATTTTTCATTTATATGCTATATTATTTAAACTTTAAAAGCGAAGTAAATAACATATTAACTGTTAAAAACTTTAAAGGACAAACAATTCAATCGTTTAAATTTTATAAATAAGAATATTAGATTAAATACTATTTTTCACAATCAGTCGCAGTTCACGGGCAGATATGTTACAATTATTTGGACAATTAAATTATGAATGTTTAAAAATTTTAGCAATTTATTGTTTTTAATTCACTCCAAATTAATTGACGAAACAAAGTGTAAACTGTATTAGTTCGACATAGATATGGTCTAGTCTAGTTACTAGAAACTGGTCTGAGTTAATCAATTTGAACTATAAAGATTTTAGAGTAAATCTTCCAATCTTTTCGAACTTTAGGTTATATTTTGGACAAAAAAAATTTTCAAGCAAAATCTTGAAACCGGTGTTCATTGTTTTTACGTATAGAAGCTGTAAATTGATATGGTAAATTTATTAATATTATAAGCGCTTTTCAAATACATTTTGAAAAATAAATTTTCGCATAATTTTTTTGTAATTTTCATTGTATTATTTTTATAAATTGAATAATTAGGATTAAAAAAAAGTTTTAAACATTGAAGGACTTTTATATTTTTAGAGTTCCCTATATAAGTTACCTGTTCATAAAGTTAGTACTGCTCTAAAGATTAACATACTATAAGCAATTCACAAGCATCAAAAAATACCAATGTTTCGACCTTCTAATTTTTTTTACACTTTAAGTTTTAGCTAGATATAATTTAGTTATTTATTATCTAGTTCGTTTTCACTAATGGGCAAAATTAAATAAATGGAAAGAATCTGAAAACGGAGTAAAATGTATTTATTGCGTAATAACTTTAATATAATAAAATATTTATACATCAAACCTTTTTTGAAAGGTCGTCTAACAGAATAGCTTTATATTAAGCAATAAGAAGTAATATCATAGTTTAATATTGACGCTATAATTATTTCAAAATCTCCCAACCCAATATCAAAGTATATACTAAAAACACGGTCGTACGCCGGCTGTAGTACGCACACTTGCCTTCGGAGTATGACCACGCTCCTTGATATGAAAACGTTATTTTTAAAATATTTAATCAAAATGTGAAAATGTGTAATAAACAAAATTTCATTTTCATTATTTTCATACCCGATGCTTTGTTTCAAAATCGCAGTTTTTCTGAACTCTACATAGTATAAGATGTAAAAAATTTGGTTTGTGTCAACATCGATGGCAAATGTACGAATCGATAGTCTGTTTAGAAATTCACTCTCAAACAGCAATTTTTAATTATTTATGATTAAATTTTTGTTTAGCTAAATATATTCTTACTAACAATCCTTCATCGATATTGTTCTTTTAACCTTCTCTCTGCGAAGTTTGAAAAGATAACGATTTTTACGCTTTTAGAGTGGGGTAACTTATTAAAAAGTGATTTTTTGAAATGCTCACAAATTATAGTCATCTATTTTATTCTTTTGACTATAAAGAATCATACTAGACTTTTTGGGATTCCCAGAAAAGTATTGTAGTATTTTCTGGGATGCCCAGAAAATTATTGTAGTATTTTCTGGAATGCCCAGAAAGTCCTCATTTATTTTCTGGGATGCCCAGAAAGTCCTCATTCATTTTCGGAGATGCCCGGAAAATTCGAATAGATACCGTACACTTCCCAGAAAAGCAATTTTCGTTATAAATTTTTTTTTTGCAATTATTAAAAAAAAAAAATTATTAAAATAGTTAATTATAAATGTAAATGTTTGATTTATGTAAAAATAAAGGTGGGTCCCAGAATGTTTGGATTTATCCATATATATATATATGTATATATATATATATATATATATATATATATATATATATATATATATGTATACGTATGTAGGTATATATATGTATATATCTGTTCAGGGATAAGGAGGAATCGGTCGAATTGCCTCGGCATGCCTACCCGTCGAGTTTTCGATGAATTTCAGGCCCGGGAAAGTGAGTAAGAATAGAGAAAGAAAAAAGAGACAAACGTTTGGCAACGTCGCCTTCACGACAATATATATATAAATATATATATATATATATATATATATATATATATATATATATACAAAGGTAAGGCAAAGTTCGAAGATATTCTCGGAGTAGTGAGAATAAATACGTTTATATATTTGTATATATAAACTCTGCGGACCTCAATGCTAAATGCCTGCGCGGCGCGCGCTTTCTAGTAATAAAATCGGACCAGATGTGGCCGTAGTAATGCAGCCTAGTCATAGCCTGCCGCGGTCAGCGCTGGCCGAAGTATTGTCTCTATTCCCGCACCGCTTGTACTTTCCGCCCCTCTGGAAAATTCGGAACGAAGCGGAGGCGCGCTAATGCGCAGTTTACGACCCTTCCCCCTTTTCTTTGTATACGAAATGTGAAATCCGAGTAACAGCCTAATATATCAATATCCCAAGAGGCTTGAGCAACTGAAATACGTCTGAAATTTTGGCTTCGAATAGAAAGTAAAATTTCTCGAAGCAATCGACGTACAGAAATAATATTATTTCTGAACATGCGTTTCAATTTTTCCAAACTGTTAATATAATGAAAATGTACAAATATTCGTATTAATAAGCATGGTTGATATTATTATTACTAATTTCGAAATTATACTTATTGTTGTGATTAATATTACTCTTATTTTTTTAATATTGATAAATTATTCATATTGTTATTAACACTATTATTATTATTATTATTACAAGCACTAATATTCCTATTCTTACTAACATTACCGTTCTAATATATAGTAATGCGATTATTAATATTGCTATTGTTATTATTATTCCAATTAATATCTTCGATAATAGCTTCGGTTGGACGTCACAATGGTAAATAAACTAAATATTATTAGATCACAAATTTATAATATAACCAAGTAAAACTACATTACTTCATGATGGATTGCTAAATTCTGATATTTATATATACTTATATACACTTTAATTCAGGTTTCTACATTATTATATCTTTCCATACAATAATAATCATAAAAATGAGAATTTTTATTGTATATATATTTAAGAATATTTTTTTATTGAATACATACGGTTTCTAATTTAGATTCTGTACAACAGAAGCAGTATAATGTATACATATGTTGCACATGTAATATCTAACGTATTGTACAAAAAATATAAGTACATTTCTTGAATGACGAGAAAAGTTCTCTTAGAAGTGAAAAAACCTTGTCTCTTTTATCTTATATTTTTACTCGGAATCAGATCAGTTCACTAAGATCTGTAAATAAGCCATAGATTCTGGCTCATATAAAGACGTTTTAGAGAATTTGACAAAAAAATTCCATAGAGATATTTCTCGAGCCGGTATTTGTACAATTATTTCACACTTCTTTCGATATCACACTTCAGGACTTTCAAAATCGTGATTCCAAAGGTTTTATCGATAATGGAATAGGTCACGATTATTAGAGCTAAAAAACGCATCTATTGTCGAGCTTGTCTGAAATGTCATCCATATAAAACAATTACGAAAAAAAAGTCCTAGTTTCCTTTATATTTTTGACTAACGTAACTAATACGAAAACAGAACACTCACAAGCACAATCATTGTCGAGAATAATGCATCACATCCAGTCACACCCTTCTGTTGATTGGGTGCCTTTTATGGATAGTTTTTCATATCTTTATTAGTAAAATTCTCTTGTATTCTACATTCAATTCCACAAATTCAGTTTAATCCAAATACAAATAATTTAATAAAACTTTGAATAGTTGAATCAAAATTAATTATTTTTAAATATTTGGAATATTTGATTATTAGACTTATGTTTTATTTAGATATATACAAATACATTTATATATGAAATTTAAAAAACTATTCGTATATGTCTAAATAAAACATAATGATTACTTATTTCTTCTAATTATGAATTTAAACTTCTAATTCTAAGCATGGCCTACTTTCGTTATTTATGAAAAATATGTGAACTTACCTATAATAGTTTCGAGCAGGAATGTTCGAGGATTGACAGTAAATTTTCCAATGGAATGAAACGTTTCAACTTGTTTTTTTAATATACTGTGAAGTCGATTTTCACTACTTCTAGTGTGAATCTCAAGTTCAACAAGAGAGTCAAATGGCTCAGCAGTATTTCTTAAAACATAAAAAATACATTTACATATAAATAAATTAATAACTATATATATATATATATATATATATATATATATATATATATATATACGAGGGTGGATTGATAAGTTTCCGGCCTGACAAAGAAAACCAACGTTTTTAAGAATTTCTTTAATTTCTCCACATAATCTCCTCTAAGCCTAATACATTTCTCATAGCGATGTTCTAGTCTAGTAATGCCATCAGTATAGAATGGTTTGTTAAGTTCCTCCTCAAAATACCCATTTACAGCTTCAATTACTTCTTCATTGTCCGCAAATATCTTACCGCCAAACCATTTTTCGAGGTTAGGAAACAGAAAATAGTCACTCGGGGCTAGGTCTGAAGAGTAGGGAGGGTGCGACATCAATTCAAACTTTAGATCGTTGATTTTAGCCATCGCATCGATTGACGTGTGCACTGGTCCGTTATCGTAATGAAACAAGATTTTTTCTTCACCAGATGAGGTCGTTTAATCTTCACTTCGTGGCTCAAACGTTGCAATAAGTCTGCGTAGTATTGACCAGTGATAGTTTTATCCTTTTCAAGGTAATCAATGTATATAATACCTCTTGCATACCAAAAAACAGTAGCCATAACCTTGTTCGCCGAAAAAATTGTTTTTGCCTTCTTTGGAGTTGTTTCCCCTGGTCCAAACCACTGTTTAGACTGTTGTTTGGTTTCATGAGTGTAGTGGTGGACTCATGTTTCGTCAACGGTTACGAATCGACGCACAAATTTGCTTGGATTATGCTTATACAACGTCAAATTGGCGGTATAAATGTTAATGTCAATTTTTGGTCGACTGTTAGCAAACGCGGCACCCATCTTGCACAGATCTTTTCCATATACAAATGTTGGTGCAAAATATTTTGTATACATTCATATGACATCTTACAGGTCTCAGCTATCAGGTGCTCAGACGACCCTTTTTAAACACGGAAATCCACTGATTAATTGTTGAATATGAATGGGAGGATGTCCCCAGTGTTGAGTCCATCTCTTATTTAATGTCATTCGGCGTTAACCCCTTCAAATAAAAGTAAGTGATGAAAGCACGATTTTCCAGCTTTTCCATTTTTAGCAAAAACACAGAGGTGTCTTGTTCAGCGTGCTCTCAAACCTAAACTAACATGGTGATCGGACTGAAACAATAGCTACAAGCTATCTAAAGATGGTACTATTGAACGCCACCTCAAGGTAGGCCTAGTGGCGCCATTTCTTGATCAGGCCGGAAACTTATCAATCCACCATCGTGGATATATATATATATATATATATATATATATATATATATATATATATATATATATATATATATATATGTATTGATACTTGGTTGCGTATGGTGGTTTCTCAAGTAGAGAACAAAACACGCTGTGTTGAAGTAACAAATAATTCCAGTTTTATTTAACAAGATTACATTCAGAATATCATTAGTTATAATACAACGAGAAAGATGAAAATATTATAATTATTTTCGAATACTTGAATCAGGAGTGCGCCTGATTTTACCTTCAATCAGCAGTTGACGGTACCGACGCTAAAAAGAAACTGGCTTGTTGGGCGTTTTTGCCGGGCTATCGGAAATTGGAGGTGGAAGGGATAATCCGAAATTTCAATAAAATAAATATTTGTCGCAAGCATAGTTTAGAGTTGGCTAGTAAGTTGGTGAGGGCCCGAACAGTTTATGATAGGGCCCGGATGTTTCTGACGCGTAAGGCACTTGAAATCGCAAGGACTTGGTCGGCTTATACTTCCAGTACATCTGTACTTAATTGCAGTTCCCCAATTCTTGAAGTGTTTATTTATGAGGGACAGGGGAAAGCGCCGAACAATATACAAAGGCTAACAGATGTTAATATAAGAA
This sequence comes from Sycobia sp. Sy_11, assembly GCA_018907035.1. Lineage (NCBI taxonomy): Eukaryota > Metazoa > Arthropoda > Insecta > Hymenoptera > Epichrysomallidae > Sycobia > Sycobia sp. Sy_11. The sequence continues at coordinate 171,428 of JACCIC010000278.1, read as the reverse complement.
ATTTCCCTCAAGTCCTTAAGAAACATGATAAAACAATAAAATTTATATTTAATACTATGACGTTATGGGAAAGAATATCTTTCAACTCGGAGCACAATCTTTCACCTATACATATTAATTCGTTATTTTAACAAGTTACGCAATTATTTAATACATTAATATTTGTTTGTTATATAAATTGAATATTATCAAAAACATAGAATGAGCAGAATAGTAATGCCAGTCATGTATATAATAATAATAATAATAGATAAAATAAATAGTTGTTACTACAAATAGCCTAAGTATATAAATATAAAGTATCTTTAAATTATTTAATTATTAGGATTTGTAAATGTCTTGATTTTTTCAGCTCATGGCACTGATGTCTGCTCTGATGTATTCTCAATTGGTAAAATACATATTTTTGATACGGGTCTCTTCGCCTCTCCTCGTGCGGTTTTTATTGTAACCACGTAAATCACTCCGTTTTTACCGACATGACATGTTATGATGCGACCAATTGGCTACCGCAAAGGCGGTGTATTATCTTCTTGAATTAATACCATTGCACCTGGTACGGCTTCATTGTTGCTTGCGCTCTGCCATTTATCTCTTTTCTGTAATTGAGGCAAATACTCTCGCTGCCACCGGTACCAAAAATGTTGAATCATTTGCTGAAGGTGATGATATCTGTTTAAATGGTTAATTTTGATATTTCTTAGATCCTCTTGTGGTAAAGCTATGAGGGAGTCCCCAATAAGGAAATTTCCGGGAGTGAGGGGGGTAAGGTCCAATGGGTTGCTAGATAAGGGAGAAAGTGGTCGAGAATTTAAGCATGCTTCAATTAGTGTGATTAATTCAGAGTGATTAAGATATACAACTCCTCGTATGTAAGACGTGTTTCCCCTATTACACGTTTCAGATGGAATTTAGCAGATTTCACTGGCCGCGTAGTCTACTCCGCACTTATACAAGGCTCGTTGGGGCGTTGTCCTTCAGGCAGGTAGGATGCCCATTATGTAACTAGGTCTACTTGGCCGAGCTCTATAGAATTTTAAACATTGCCTTAGTACCTTTTTTTACCTGATTACTACCTGCTATGGGCCAATACAGTCTTCGTAGGGAGGCGAGTACAAATTGATTGCCAGCGTGTAATAATCGCAGGTGTTCGTATTTTATGATTAATAGGGTGAGTTTATAATTTTTTGCAAGAATGCATGAGTGCTTTTGTTCATATTCATGGACGTAGGCATTATCGAGACGGCCTCCAACGCGTAATAGCCCATCCTCGTCAATAAAAGGATTCATTATCTTAACGAATTATCCATTACATTCTTAGCCTTTCTTAATCTTGTCATTTCCTCTTCGAATGCATCCGCTTGCATTATTTTTATAAGCCGGAGCCTAGAGCGCTTTATTTCAAAGGTACTAAGAGGTTCGGGATTAGATAAAATCATGTTATTGTCATTTTTAGGTTTCAATGCATTTCCATTTTTACAGTTATCTAAAAATTTAAGGATAAATGCTGTGCTACATACAATACGGGAAAATGAAGAATATCTGTGGAATATATTATTTACCGCACGTAGATCATTTTTTTGCCTTTTATTATCGATGCTTTCTTCATTCATTTGATTTATTAAAAAAGTTTTTTGTTCAGATCTTTGCTCGGTTAGAATATCATTATTCAGCGGTTCTTTGTTAGGCCAGTCTTTGTGCTCTTAAGTTAACCAATGAGGCGCTTCCGACCATAAGCGCGCATGAACTAACTCTGCCGCATCAACTCCCCTGGATATTAAATCAGAAGAATTCAGTGCTGATTCAGTAATGATGAAACCAGTTTTCATTAGTTAATCGCTGAATTTCAGCGACTCTATTGGCTACGAAAGTTTTCTATTTGCTGGAAGGTGCATGTATCCAAGAAAGAGCGACCGTGGAATCCGTCCAGAAAACCCATTCATTTTTTGGTATCTTACAAGCGAGAGAAACCTTATGTGCAAGTTGAGCTAATAGCGAGGCGCCTAATAACTCCAATCGCGCGGGAGTAGTCTTTTTTAGAGGTGCAACTCTTGATTTTGCACATAATAATTGAACCGTTCTCGTCTTGTCCTTTATTGAACATATATGAATACAGGCTCCATATGCCTTCTCGGACGCATCGCAAAATCCATGAAACTCTAATACCAAATTTTTCTTATTGATTACGTGCCTATTGATGGCTATTTTATTAGTGTGCTGTAGCTGCTTGTATGTTTCCAACCATGAAGTATGCAAATCCAATGGCAAAGATTCATCCCAGTCTAGCTCTAGTTGCCAGAGGTGCTGCAATATGATTTTAGCTTTAATTATTTCAGGGCCTAAAAGTCCCAGGGAATCAAAAATCTGCGCGATAATTGCTAAAATAATACGCTTAGATACCTTTCTAGTTTCGATAAAATTTACTCGGAACTTTAAGGTATCAGTATTGGGGTCCCAATGCAATCCTAGAGTTTTTGGATCTCTATTGCCTTTTATAGCAATTTCGCTACTAACTATATTACCGTTTTCCCTTAAGATACGCGGATCATTCGATGCCCATTTACGTAATTCCATACCTGCCCCCTTTAGCACATTCTCGAACTCTTCCTTCAACTGAGCAGCTGCTTCGATGGTAGCGGCGCCCGATAACAGGTCGTCAACGTAAAAATCATTAAGAATTGCAATACTAACTCCTGGATATTGCTCTGCGCATCGCTTTCCTATTTCTTGCAGACAACGAGTAGCCAAAAACGATGCCGCCGCGGTACAATACGTTATTGTATTAAGCTCGTAAGTTTTGACATGTAAAAATGGGTCAGCACGCCAAAGAACACGCAGCAATGCTCGTTGTTTCGGTGCAACATTAATTTGACGATACATTTGTTTTATATCGGCCGAGAGTACGTAATTATGATGCCTAAATCTCAAAACAATTGAAAATAACTCGTCCTGTATCGTCGGTCCAACATGCTGCACATCATTTAAGGAGAGTCCTGAGGTAGTTTTAGCAGAGCCATCGAATACCACTCGACGCTTTGTCGTTGTACTAGACTCCTTAAAGACTGGGTTATGTGGCAAATGAAAATGAGGTACTGCATCAATGTCATTGTTAGGCAATATTTCACTCATATGCCCTAAGCTCTCATATTCCTGCATAATATTCACATACTGCGCCTTAAGATCGGGGTTTTTTGAAAGTTTTCTTTCTATTGACATTAGTCCCTTATAAGCCCTAGATTTTCCAAGCTGTACGTAATTATCCTTTAAGGGAAGTTCTATGATAAAGCGTCCACTCTCATCTTGCCCCGTCGTTGCTTCGAAATGCAGTTCGCAAAGGTCGGCTTTATTATCTGATTTAGATTCTTTTTCGTAAAAGCAGTGCTCGATGTACCAGAATCTTTCTAGCTGTACATTTAAATTATCCTCATGGACTATAGAGCATATCGCTCTTTGCATGGGCTGTGGGGGGAGGTTCATGCTACCTGCGATGACCCAACCGAGTAACGTCTTCTGCAAGGTTAACCTATCTGGCTCCTGAAGTTTAATTTGCCCCACGCACGAAAGATCATAAAAGAGCGCACTGCCGATTAGTAAATCTATAGCTCTTGATTCATTACACTTTGGATCTGCGAGCTCTATGTTATTCGGAATTTTAATGTTAGTCATTTGCAGAGAAGCAGAAGGCAAATTGTCTATAATTTTATCTAATATAATACAGGTAAGTTTAGCTGAAAATTCTGTAACTCGAGATTTTATTTGCACCGTAGTTTGATATGCTACGGTCTGCGTGCCTTGTTCTATGCAGGAAAGTTCATTTGCAGTTTTTGTGCGCTGAAGTGCTAAGCGCCTATGTAGCTGTGCAGTCATGATGTATGGCTGCGCTGCCGAATCCAAGAGTGCGCGGCATTCATGAGGTACACCGAACTCATACATATAAACGGTTGCCGTAGCTAGTAGTACATATTATTCCGTATGGTACGTACACAAAAGCTTTGTTTGCTCGTTGTAATTCCATCCATTTGCTGCCTGCTTCCTGAACCTTCCTCCGCCTTGCTTTGAAGCTGCCTATTTTTAGAAGCGCCGGTGGATGTTGTTTGTACTTTCGAAGAAATTGTTTCAACAAGAGTAAATCCATCTCGATCGTTTGATTTAAGGTGCAGTAAGGAATTGTGCTATTACCGCACTTGCGGCAAGGTCTGTGCTTGCAGTCCTTATTTCGATGTCCAGCTGATAGGCAGTTATAACATATCTTTAAATCTGCTACCTTTTTTATGCGCTCCGGGACTGATAGATTCTTAAAGGTATCGCATGCGTATAAAGCATGTGATCCTTGGCAATAAGCACAAGTCTTTGTCATTACGGTGAGTGACCTTGCTGGGGTAAGTGTCTTCGGCTGAGATGACTTAGCACTAGCTTTATAAAACCTTCCTTCATTTAGCGTGTTCTTATCTATTCCGGTACTTCGCAAAATCCTGCATTGCTTCTCAAGGAAATCCATTAGATTTTTAAGCATGACTACACCTTGCAGTCCTGCACGTTCCTTTTCCCATTCGGCCCTTAAGCTATTGCTCAATTTTTTCGAAAAAAGATATATTATCAAAGTATCCGAATGCTCAGTTTTCTCCTTTAAAGATTTAAGAGAAAGATTTAAGAGAATTGTGAATGATATCGACAAGTTGCCTAAGTTCTTGGTACTTATTTCGCGCCATTGTAGGAGCATCGAAAATTTTAGTAAGGTGATAATCTATGAGAGCACCCGTATCCTTGTATCGTGCCTTTAATTGGTCCCAAGCAAGAGTATAATTCTCCTCCGAAATTTCGAGAGCATCTAGTGCCCCGGCCGGTTCTCCTTTTATGGCTGAGTTAAGGTAATGGAATTTTTGAATTTCACTTAAAGCTGCATTCGTGTGTATAATGGACTCAAATGTGTCACGAAACTTTACCCATGTACCGTACGATCCATCAAAGGTCGGCAATGAAATTTTCGGCCAATTTACATCTTTTATTTTATAATTACTATTATTTTGACTAATATTTGTATTCATGAAGGATCCTAAAGGATTTCCACTTCGATTTTTCCCTTGAGAAATGATTTTACGCGATTTAGCGATTGCTTCATAATAGGACATCTCAAAACTATCGCGCTCTGCAGCCTGAAGCTCAATTTCAGCCTCCTGTGTCGGGTCTTGCCTAAGAATGGCCTCAATTTCCGATTGAATCTCATCGAACTTTTCATATAGTAGCGCATTTTTTTCGAAAAAGATTTCCAAAGCCCCTGTATCTACGTTTGTTCTCGTCAGGTACACGATTTATAAACCGAGTTAAAGCCCTCTTTATTACGGCTCTTTTTCCCTTTAAATTTTTCATAATTTATGTAAACAGGAGATGTATGCAAATTGAAGAATACTTAACATAGAGGAATATAAGGAATAATATTGGGGGCTTACCCTTGTAGTTGATGTAAGAAAAAACCGCTAAGGTTTGAGGTTCAGGCGCATGAAATGATACGTTGTGAAATGATATATTTGTAGTTGACAGCTTCCTGGATATGTGCTAATGTTGCTTAGAAGCTACGTTCTGAGACGTCGATTCGATTCGCAATCATGCTGAAGATTTCGCTTATTAAAGAAAGCACACAATCCAGTCCAGAGTACAAGTTGAAAATACAGTTCGAATTATTATTCACCTTCTTACTATAACAATCAATAAGTTCCATTACAACATTTCATAATGCGTTACGGAAATGCCGAGGTTGATTGAACATTCACAGTTTCACGTTCACTAGATCAGTAAATCCGGCTCGAAGGACCAATGGTTGCGTATGGTGGTTTCTCAAGTAGAAAACAAAACACGCTGTGTTGAAGTAACAAATAATTCCAGTTTTATTTAACAAGATTACATTCAGAATATAATTAGTTATAATACAACGAGAAAGATGAAAATATTATAATTATTTTCGAATACTTGAATCAGGAGTGCGCCTGATTTTACCTTCAATCAGCAGTTGACGGTACCGATGCGGAGAAGAGACTGGCTTGTTGGGCGTTTTTGGCGGGCTATCGGAAATTGTAGGTGGAAGGGGTAATCCGAAATTTCAATAATATAAATATTTGTCACAAGCATAGTTTAGAGTTGACTACTGAGTTGGTGAGGGACCGAACAGTTTATGATAGGGCCCGGATGTTTATGACGCGTAAGCCACTTGAAACCACAAGGCCTGGGTCGGCTTCTACTTGCAGTACATCTGTACATAATTGCAGTTCCCCAATTCTTGATGTGTTTATTTATGAGGGACAAGGGAAAGCGCCGAACAATATAAAAAGGCTAATAGATTTTAATATAAGAAATTTCTCTCAAGTCCTTAAGAAACATGATAATACAATAAAATTTATATTTAATACTACGACGTTCTGGGAATTTCCGTAAACAATACTGTATACTATATGTATTTATACTTTTTGTAAAATAATGTATTTTTATGATGGCAGGTGATGAAAAATATGTTTCAGTAATTAAAAGTATCTAGCTGTTCAACAAAATTCTCTGGGATTTCTTTTCCAAACTTACATACAGATATTCCACATATATTATAACACAATACCATAAATAAAATATTAATTAGTTGGTTTGATACAATCAATTTAAATTAGATATTTTATTTTTAGATATATTTAGATATGAAAGTTTTAAAACCACTACTTGAAATATTTCAAAGTCAGTACAAAAAAGATTTTTTTACAAACTAAATTGAATGCGGAAAATACTGTTCCAACTGAATTACTGTTTCAATACGTTTATAATGAATCCACTGTCTGAAAGAAATCATTATCCATAACTTGCTGACTTTTAATAATACTGGATAAATATTAATATTGCTATATTACATCTGAGCTCGATAAAGCTACATAATCAGACCAAAAAACATAGAATATACTTTATGATTTTTATTATTTTACTTTTATTCTATTCTATATTATTTTACTTTATTTTATATTAACTTATATTATTTTAGATTATTTTATATATAATATTATTTTATTATTATTTTAATTCATTAGTTCCAATATATTATAATAATTTCAATATATTATTATAATCTATTTAAGTTTAGTAATAACTTTTATTTTAGATTTTTCAGGGGTGATAATAAACAAGTACAGTCTGACTCTCATTATTTTAGTTAATATGTTATATAATAAGGACCCTGGTAGAAATGCATTCTATTTTTACGGTATAAGCACAGAATTTTTAAATGAAGATACCTAGTGAGAGGGTATATCTGTTCGGTAGTAAATAGAAAAACATGTCACGTTTTTTACACTCATCCCTACCGATTTATAGTGATATTTTTGCAAGCTGTTTTTTAGGTAAGCCTATAATAGTTCGATTCGTATCAATATATTTTTGGATATGATTAAAATTGATCTTAAAACAAGATTAAGCGAGGTATAACATATAGCCTAGCTAAAAAATTAATATCGTTATTATGCTTTCTTATATAAAATTAATTGACTTTAATCATTATTTTAATTAATTAATTATAAATATTTATTAAGTTCATTTGGAAAATTTTGAAGTAACTTATAAGTACAGTGGTTCTGTATATCTTATACTCGTACATCTAAATATATAAACAACAAGTTGACCATAGCTTACACGTTCATATACGATATATTTTATACTTATGTGAAATCATAATCGGGCTTATATACTGGCCAAGATAATGTTTTACCATTTGCGGGAGTGGCAACTCACCAAACATGCCGTATGTACACTCTCCATGAATTCAAGTTATGAATTAAAGTTATGAACTCAGCATGATTTTTGATTTCAAAAAATTAATTTTATTTTATAGAATTTCAAAAATATCAAATGATATTATTTCTTTTATAAATAAATAGAATAGAATTTCTAATTAACAACCAATAATTGAAGCCGGTGTGAGACATCAAAGAATAGTATTTTTTAATTAATTCCTTCATGCGAAATTTTACAGATACTATAGATATTAGATAATAAAAGGAAAATATTTCCAAAACCAATTTATACGTATAATTTTTAAAATGACAAAATCGAAGGAAAAACAGACTTTATTATTACTGAGTAATTTTTCAAAATTGTTAGTTTCCGTATCTTAAAATGTTTCTTTTATTAAATAAACAAAATAATGTTATAATATAATATAAATAATATTAACTCACATTTATTAGCCACAAAAAAGATTAAAAAAACTAGTTTTTTTAACTAGTTTTTAATACTAGTTTTTACCTTTTTGTAAATTTTATTGACAATTTTCGCATTTTACACAATTTCTTTCTGATATCTGGCATTTTACACCAGTGCATCACGAAGAGAGACATACAGCATGGAATGCCAACAAACTGCTGACGTACATACCGAAATAAAGCGAGAACAGAGCGAGATGCTGAGAACAGACACCCTAAAATAACCGAAATCTCAGAGGTGCTCGGCTCCACAGTTCTCAACCACGGCCAACAAGATTTACCACTAAACAAGAGATCCTGGTAGACCTGTAAACAGCCTAGGCATTGGGCAGATAGATGCTCAGACAGAAGGCACTTGTTTTGTTACAATTGTGGCGAACAGAATGTTACGACACAGAACTGTACAAGATGTGGTCCCAGAAATAAGCCGAGAAATGTATGAGGGGGGAATGGGAGGGACTAGGCGAGAAATTTACAATAATAACGGACCACAGCTGCTTCAAGTGGTTGCTCATTTTGAAGGACCCTACAAGTCGCCTAGAAAAATGAGCAACAGCACTCCAAGCGCACAATATGGACATTGTTACCGGAAAGAAGCACCTGAAGAACCTACCAAGAAGTACCTGATGTCCTCTCAAGGCTCCCTCAATACTCCAAATCCCCTACAGCAAGCCTCACAATCATCCAGAAGGACAGATGTTACAGAAGAAATGGTTGAGAGGTTCAAGAACAGCCTGAACGTCACCCGAATTGGACGGTCATAGATGGCAAGATATACAAACACCGTCCGAATGTACTCGTCGAGATACTGGGACCCAGTCAGGAAAACTGGAAGCTAGTATTACCAAGCAGTGATCGGGACCGAGTAACTTACGAGTGGCACAATACACCAACCTTGCGACACTTTGGCGTTGCAAAAACCAGGCATAAGGTCGGTCAGAACTACTACTGATCTGGAAGGAAAAAAGACGTGCATAAGTGCGTAAAACATTGCCTGGACTGCCAAATATGTAAAGTTTCTCAACAAAGACCCACCGGACAAAACATCGCCAAAGCTCTAGAGGAACAAATAATTTTTAATGGGGCTGTTCTAAATACTTACTGACCGATAACGGCACGGAATTTGCCAATAATTGGTTTAAGGGCAGAATGATGAAATTGGGAATAGTGTACCAATTCATTGTTTCCTATCATACCTAAGCAAACCATGTAGAGCGGGTTCACTGGGTCATCAAAACGATGATTAGCATCTTCGTCAAAAATGATCACGAAGACTGAGATCTCCACCTCCTAGAGCTAGCATTTGCGGTGAACACAGCTATACAAAAAAAAACAAAGGCCGTTCAGTGATGTTTTGTTACACAAAAATTTTCGTGACCGAACCTAGCTTTGGCTTTGTCGGCCGGTCGTGCTCCAAAACATTTCATTAATTGCTTAACTGTTCTTTGAGGGTTCCGAACCACTGTTTATGGCACGTTATTTCGTTCAGACTAGAGTTTTAAGCCGTTTATAGGCTGGTTATTTTCTTATTACTGTTGTATATTTACAGATTTGTAGACTGTTGTATAGTGCTGGTCTACTTATTTTGGAAAAATAATAATATGTATATTTTTGAATAAATTGCCAAGATATATGATTGATTGTCTTATATATTTCCGTAAAATTCCTGACTGGCAATTGTCCCTTACCTACTGGATTAAATGAACTGGATGACCACTGCGTCGGCGTAATCCAGTCTGCCCCAATCCTATCTCTGAGACTAGGTAGGTAAGAATGTGTCAGCCTACCTTTTGTCGAGTTATTCGAGATCCTCTGCCAATTATCGAGATATCTTTCTGATATATCTCTCGCGGCATGACGTTGGTTCTCAGGTGACGCTGCATTTTTACGGTTAGTATACAGTTCCACCCTACGGCTGCATTCTAGCACGATGCGGAGTTTTCCCGCTATCACTGCTAGGGCATCTGTTGAGGTGGTTCTGTAGGCACCGGTGACTCTAATGAGCGCATGTCTTTGAGTACTTGCCAGTTTGCGTTGCTGTTCAACACACATCAAATCGTGCCAACCTGCCGCTGCATAAGTAGCGATAGGTGTGAACAACCCGGTATAGATAGTACTAAGCGCCTTAAGCGCCGATTTTAAGATGTTGGCCCAAGTGGATTCCAAAGTATCGTACGCTTTCTAATCTCTTCACCCTCAAGTTGCCGACCGAAATTCAGGGGGGGGGGACTTTCGGATGAAGTTGATCTCTCAAAATCAATATTCCACACTTATGAGAGGCCAGCCTCATTTTATTGAGGCGACACCAGGATGCCACTTCTTCAATGTAACTCTGGCCATTGCTTTCGATCTCTCTACGCGAGTCACCTGTCTAATGAAAATGCCTTCTCTAAAGAGAAAACCAGCAACAACAACATCTATCATGCACGGCATCGGCAGAGGTCCTCGACATAAACGAGCATTAGAGCAACTCAAAAGTGAAAGAGACCTCATGGATCGCAGGACCATGGGATCGCAGGATGCATGGACCTTGCATCGCAGATGCGATGCAAGAAATCTCAAAACAGCAGAATTATACCAGCAGATAATCAAAACAGCAGATAATTATACCCGTCGATGAGGCCTTTTTCAGTTTATGTCTCCTAGATACCAAAGTGCCGAAATTAGTCTTTAAAACTCAAACGCCTCCCCCAAATACTATCGATACGTTCAAGATAGGAGACTTAGAAGATAACGCTCATTATAACCGTGGACGTCCGCAACGACGTCAACCTACAGAAACTGCAGAAAACAACATCATCTGCGATCCTCCGCAAAGAAGTAAAACTACGAAGCAGAAAGACGAACAAAGAAACGCATCTTATTTACAATCTGTTTACACAAATGTATGAGGACTTGTGAAACAGAATTGCCGTTGACGATAGCTCTGATAGACGGAACCATTGGAGACGTTCCATCGGAAGATAGTAATGCACAGAAATCCGAGGGACAATAAGTCGTCTATCATATTGGCCAGGACCAAATATCCACCGGAAGGTACCGCCCAAGGAGCATTCCGCAAAGGAGCCAGCTGCAGTAATCGTGTACGTGAGTACATCCGAGGAGTTCGTTTGTTTCTGTAACGACCGATGTGTGTTTATGCGGTCCATCCCAACATAAAAAACAGAACAGTGGAAGACACGCCCAAAAACATGGAATGCTCATGATACGTAAGAGCAGGATAAATTAATATTAATATAAAACAGAGAATCCCATAACCTACCGCGCCCTTACACCCCTTACTTTAGTCTCCGCGATCCCTACCACATAAATACAATTGCGGCTATAATCCGTTCAGAATACCGTCACAAGAAGTATTAAGTGTATTACGAATGGAGACCACCCCATCGCACGTATCAATCAGCCATTCAGCGAACCACAGGCGACACAGAGAAATATCGCTGGCTAAAAAGCAACAATACCGGCCCTAATGGCAATAGGAATTACGCTCTCCCCTCACTTCACACCTCCCAAGCGACCGCACCCGTCAGCATCTGCAACACCAATACAAGCCTTAGGCAGTGTGCCGAAGAAGCAAATAGCTTCACTATACGGGGCCAATGGTATCGCCGTTACAAAGCAGCATCAACGCGCATCTGCTGGAACTGCTGCATGGAGAGGCACCGTTATTTCACCTGCCCATTCTCTCGAAAACGAAAGTTTTGCTACAGGTGTGATAGAGCATACCTGCTCATCCTGTCCGGGAGGGGGACTCCAAAAGACTAGGATTCTACAGTAGCGCAGACGATCCGAAACATGGCAAGTGCAATAGGAAAATCGTAGCTAGTGATCGTCTACATTCCAGGAGCAACAGTAGTCCTAAGCAAATAGAAAAAGTACCGTCCTCTATAATAAGGATGATCATAAATGACCTCGGACATAAGCATATACCGTTTCTTTTATCGTCGTCCGCATGATTTACCCCCTCCCCTTCCGCCAAACACAGACCACCCAAGCAAGGGAATGCTGATAGACTGCGACCTAGTTGAAATTGAGTACGGGATAACCAGGTAATGAGAAGAATTAGAATATCCCTTTTGTTAACAAGTATTGCTTGTTAACAACATCGGAAGGTGACCAGAGATAGAGTTATATCAGCGACAAAGGACTCCAATATAAAAGTAAGCTACTTGCCCGTCCCACCAACGCTTTGACAGACTCAATAAGCTAGAATCGTACTAATAGCACACGATTTGTACCAGAAAAGTATGGAGTAAAGAACAAGAAAGAAGAAGAAGCCAGAAACGCAATGCACTCGCCTTGTACGTGAAGACGTACGACGGAACAAACCGATCCTGGTGAAGACTTCAAGAATAGTAACCGTAGCATTAGAACTAGACTTATTTCAAATTAGGATTAGCAACCATAGTAAATAACCATAATAAAAACCCATAGTTTAGCATTAGGAAATTTAGCGTAATAAATAATGAATTTTTTTCTTCTCTATTGAAAATAATAAAAAGTTATTGATAGGAACCGCGGCATCAACTTAAATTTATATCGAGTCAGAAAAAACACCTGCGTCCCCTTTGAACAGCAACTGGTGTAGCATATAATATTCTTTGATTGTAAACTACAGATACACATTTCAAGCGAATAACATTTTTCTCATACGTATCGTTTTCTTCCTCTCGTTCACCCCAATTAATTCTCGTAAACACTGCAACCTCGCGCAACGTAAACGTGCGAACTTTTTCTTAGAAACTTGCGGGTGATCTCAGTTCCTTGTCGAAGTCACTTAAAGAATGTAGTAATTTTAAATTAAATTTATATAATAACAAAATATCTGAATACGTGTCAACCATGGCATGGCTAAATAATCGTATTAGAAGTTTTGCAAGTATTCAGCCTACTGCTAAGAACTTCTTAACTAAGCCGGCAATAATTTATTTATCAAGGCCTCTCTTGAAAAGATAAATTTACCAGAACTTAATTGCACAAGCGTGATTGACAAAGCTTTAAGAGTACATTTCTGTCCCTTGTATTGCATGATAGGATGATGCCTACTCCTATTAAATTTTAACACTTAATGCATGAGAAGGTGAAGCAGGTTAAAAATTGAAAGGTTTTCATTTGATGGATGCGAACTTTCTCTCGTCTTAGGAGGCATTATGTAACTGTTACGATAATCCTCTATTAACATTCTCTACCAAACTTAATACTCTTGTACGTCTCCCAGCATCTTCTCAGGAAACTTATGAGCATCTATGTAAGCTTTTGCATTCTGCCTTGGAGAGGGAAAATATTTTCACATCTCTAAAGCCACCCGTTGAACATTAGAACATGATATTTATTCAATTAATTCAAAATAAATTACCATTGGTGACACGTTTAGAATGGTCATATTTAGTTAAAAGAGGCTACCATAATGAATTCCCAAAGTTTATAGCCTTTAAAGACTTATAGATTAGGATTGGAAGTCTAGATATCGTCAAAGATTTGGATCAGTTTCTCAGATCTGAGCATAGCTCCAGTCAGAAATGTCTTCTTATTATAATTAACTTAATTACCTATCAATAAATAATTATATACAATTAATATTATATATTAAATATAATTATCTAAAATAATAATATAACCGATAAACAATCTAATTCATTTATTAAAAAAACGTAGACTGACGTTACTACTCTGAATTATAAAAGATATAATTCTGCATCTTATTCTTTTTGTCAAGGACCACATTTTATGAACTATTGTAAGCAGATTTCACATCTTGGCCTGGAAAATGAAAGGAACATGCAGCGCAATTGCATTTTACTAAGTTCTAAGCATAGATTGAAACTGTTCCTCAAAACTTAGCTGCTACGTTTGCGGTGGCAAACGCCATATAAGGCTTCAGTCTGAGAAATCCAGTAATAACACAACTGTCAGTCCTCGACAAACATTAGTTAGTCCCTCAACTTCAATTCAGTTTTGCCTTCAGGTAAAACAATTTCTTATCCTTTGTTAGATACTGGAATCGTTGTTCTTAAAAAGGTAGCCCTACTACTTCTCGAGTTTTATTAGATTCGTGTGCCGAAAAACCCTTCATATTTGAAAATATGGCTAAAATGTTATCTTTAAAATTTAAATTAGTAATCATTGCTGTATCTATTTTGAATGTCACTGCTAATGTAATCGCTTGTACCGTAGTACAGCTTACATTGAGATCTCTAATAAATCCAGAATTTTCTAATAATTTTACAGCCTTAGTAGTATAGCGTGTATCAAATTTGATGCACACAAGTACTGTAGATTTCATTCTGACCTCTGTTTATGGCGCTGTGCTGTTGACATAAATACGTTGATCTCAATCTCCACTCCACATACTGGTTCAGAGGAACTCGATTGATTTTGGCTGGGTTTCAATCGGTAATGCAGACACCGATAATATCTCGTCGTTTTTGTCTTTGTGTTTGTTTACCATTATATACGGAAGAATTTCAGCTCCAGTTATAGTAAACGCTTGCTTAGAAGAATTGGTTACTTTAGTCGCATATTCACATAAAATTGGACACATACTTTTTTTAGAAATAGATACTTGTTGACGACTTCTTAGCTCGCGGACATACATTGAAGAAAGCCGTGCAATCATATAATGAGCTTCTTAAAGTGCAAAATTCTGCTGGCATGTCTGCTAGAAAATACTCAGCAAATCACAGAAATGTAAAATTATTATTTATTGACAAAAAGATTTTAAAGACACAATGAGAAGGAACTTATTTCGACTCTTGGTTTACAATGGAGTCCGTTTTAAGATGGTCTCCATTTTTAAGTTAAATTGTATTTATCACCTCCACCAATAACAAAGCTTTCTTTTTCTTTAGAAGAATCTAAACTCTTCGATCCTGTGGGATTTTTATTTCCAGTTATTAGTTGTACGAAAATACTAATAGTATGTTGGTGAATGCAAGTAGTCGATTGGAATTCGCCAGTTTCTTGTCGAATTCAGAAGAAATGGCTTTTCTGCAAGCAATAGACTGGCTTAGAAATGGTTCGAATTCGACGATAAATAAATAGAAACAAGTCTGAATCTTGGGATTTGCATAGGTTTTGTGTTGCTTCTGAGCATGCTTCCGCAGCTGTAGTTTTTGTGGCTGATCTAAGTATGAAATATGTACCACAATCTCTCAACGCTAATCTAAAGTTGCTCGATTTAAAGTTGTCAATCCACTAAAGTTGGAACTCGCCAAACTTATGTCTCGCATTTTTTCTGAATTAGATTCTACCCTGTAGAGATTTATTGTTGTTCTAACTCAAAATTCGTGCTGACCTGGCTAAGATCACATCGTTCTCATTGGAAATCATATACTGCGAATAGATATAATGAGATTATAACTCTTGCAATGTGTGCCATGTGGCCGGCGACATGTGCCGTCAGCACATAATCCAGCCGATTGACATTCAACGGATGTACTGCATTACAGTTACAAGAATCAACAATCTGGTGTGCAGGGTCTGTTTGGTTGACTCGGTATAAATTGGTATGGCCCATCCAATCATCGAAAATGAAAAGAAGGAAAACAGAAAAGAAAAGATTGTTTATCAGCTGAGGAGATTTTAATAGCAACTAATACTTTAATTAAGTTAGTCGAACGTGATGATTTTTCGAACGAGCTGCGAATTTTGACTTCAGAACAGCAACTTCCATCAACAAATCCGTTCTGCAAATTAATGTCATTTATTGGTAATTATAATTTGCTCTGTGAAGGTGATAGACTACACAATTCTTTCTTACCTATTAGTACGAGGGTGGATTGATAAGTTTCCGACCTGACCAAGAAAAACAACGTTTTTAACAATTTTTTTTTATTTTTCCACATAATCTCCTGCAAGGCTGATTCATTTCTCATAGCGAGGTTCTAGTCTAGTAATGCCATTTCTATAAACTGATTCGTCAAGCTCCTCAAAATACCCATTTACAGCTTCGATTACTTCTTCCTTGTCCGCGAATATCTTGCCCGCAAACCATTTTTTGAGGTTAGGAAGCAGATAATAGTCACTCGGGGCTAGGTCTGAAGAGTAGGGAGGGTGCGGCATCAATTCAAATTTCAGATCGTTGATTTTAGCCATCACAACGATTGACGTGTGCGCTGGTGCGTTATCGTAATGAAACAAGATTTTTTCTTCACCAGATGAGGTCGTTTAATCTTCACTTCGTGGCTCAAACGTTGCAATAAGTCTGCGTAGTATTGACCAGTGATAGCTTTATCCTTTTCAAGGTAATCAATGTATATAATACCTCTTGCATCCCAAAAAACAGTAGCCATAACCTTGTTCGCCAAAAAAATTGTTTTTGCCTTCTTTGGAGTTGGTTCCCCTGGTCCAAACCCATGTTTAGACTGTTGTAGAGTGTAGAGTGTAAGAGTGTAGTGGGGACCCAAGTTTCGTCAACAGCTACAAAACGACGAAAAAAATTCGCTTGGATTATGCTTTTACAACGCCAAATTGGCGGTAGAAATGTTCTTTCGCATCAATTTTTGGTCGACTGTTATCAAACGCGGCACCCATCTTGCACAGAGCTTTTCCATATATAAATATTGGTGCAAAATATTTTGTACACCTTCACATGACATCTTACAGGTTTCAGCTATCTCACGCACTTTTAATCTGCGGTCTTTCAGCACTATTTGATGAATTTTTTCGAACATATCTGGAGCTGTGACCTCAATGGGGCGTCCTTAGCCTCGCTCATCAGAGTTGTTCACACAACCCTTTTTAAACTCGGAAATCCACTGCTTAACGGTTGAATATGATGGGGAGGATGTCCCCAGTGTTGAGTCCATCTCTTCTTTAATTTCTTTCGGCGTTAACCCCTTCAAATAAAAGTATTTGATGACAGCACGATTTTCCGGTTTTTACATTTTTACCAAAAACACAGAGGCGTCTTGTTCAGCGTGCTCTCAAACCTAAACTAAAATGGCGATCGGACTGAAACTATAGTTACAATCTATCTAAGGATGGTACTATAGAACACCACCTCAAGGTAGGTCTAGTGACGCCATCTCTTGGTCAGGCCGGAAACTTATCAATCCACCCTCGTAATTAGACTTTTTCATCACACTGGTGTTGATTTTGAGGATGAAGGCATCTCCTAGAAAAGAAAAAAATGTCTTTGTAGGTTATATGTCAGTTTTCATATATTTGTTTATTAAAGCAGTTTATTATGAATGAGTATCTGAACTTAGCGCACAAGCCTTTTTAGCTACATTTCGGAGATTTACTGCACGTCGAGGTCTCTATAAAGTAAACTTTAGTGATAATGGCAGAACCTTTCTGGATAGTGAAACTGCAAATGATGCCTCTACTTTGGCCAAAGATCAGGTGGAATGGTGTTACATTCCACCCAGAGCTACAAATCTTAGTGGCATTTGGGATGCTAACGTGAAACCCTTCAAAATACATTTGTACAGAGTTATAGGCGAATCAAAATGATTGTTCGAGTTATTTCCTTTTTATTCTATTATTCAACTACCTTGGCGGATATTGAGGCGTACTTCAGTTTTAGACCTCTCAGTGCACTTAGTTCAGATCCTGCAGATGTGAAAGTGATCACACCAGGTTATTTACTAATTGACGGTCTACCCTTAACGTTTCCTGAGCCAATTTTAAAAATTTATGAATATCTGACTCTTTGCTCTGCAGCTATTAATCATTTTTGGTAGAGATAGCAAAAGGAAATTCTCGATAATTTACAAGCTCCAAAGGCGTCTGTCGGTCAGTAACGAAAAAATTCCTTTGAATATCAACTAATTAAAAATGCTTCTACTAGTTAATTTCGGGTAACCACTCTATTTCAATAGTCTGTTCGAAAGAAACAGGAAGACGAAGAGAATGATAAATGAGACGAATGAAACGAAGAAGAATGAGATGAAGAGAAAGAGTGTGTGTCGTTACCGAATACCAATTATGTATAGGTAGGGATTGTGTTGTTCCTGTACCGATGTATAGGTGAGAGATGGTGCTATTATGGGGCGTGAGTTAGCCCCTCCCTTGCGTCTGAGAGCGCATGTGCTGCAAGAACAAGAAACAAACACAAAACATATAACATATTTTCGATCCCCGCACACAGAAAAAGAGAACCTAATCTCTTGCACATAGTCATGCGCTCTAATGTTAAATAGCGCGAATATCTGATAAACTATATATGAATTGTATTTGTCGTAAACAGAATTTACGTTTTACCACGTTACAATATATATATAAGTTTTAACACAGAAAAGCAAATAAAAATATAAAGAATTTACAATATAATATAATACTTACATTATTTTAATGACTCTTATGTAATGACTATATTTCAAGTTTTTATTTAAAATATCTTGAATAGATGTTGTAAGATTTTGAACAAATCGTTGATATTTTTCACTTCCTTTCATTTGAAAATCTACTCGGTATGGTTCCTTAATTATCAAAGACATCTTATAAGCATCTATGAGAGTAAAATAAAATTTCGTTATTTATTTATCAAATTAAAAAATCGAAACGATTGTCATCGAGGAAAAATGGAATTTGGATAATAGTGCAATAGAAGTTTAGATTCAATGAACCACCAAAATATTAAATATTTATATATTTTTTAAATCATGTATGCAATCTGTATTGAAGAAATATTGTTGAGATTATTAATTTTAAGTATTATATATAGTTACATTTATAATAATAAGATAAGCTTTTTTTATTCTCATAATCAGCAACAGAGGTCTACGATGTGTTTGTAAACAAAGCATGTGTAAATGATTACAGCGGTGCTTTGTGAAATTTATTAAAATTGGTTTAAAGGAATTTTTTTCGCAATGAATACAAATTTGTTCTAAAATTGTGCATTTTATAAACTGCGATTCAAAATGTAATTAGGATTGGGGCTCACATAAGATGAGAGGACTCATTTAAGATAATGTGACCATAAAGATAATGGTCCATCAATAACTTACAGGTATAATTAGTAGCATTGATTTGATTAATAATAAAGTCAAAGACTAACGTATAGATGTGTATGCACGCGTGCGTGTTTTATGTGAGGTGAAAATTGATCGTAACCATTTCAGAAATGATTGTTCTTATCTGGATATGTAGGACATAATGTTGTTGACGATAGATTAATTACTTACATATTCTTATATATTCTTCCTATAACGCGTCCTGCCTGCAAATATAGTTTGAACTCTATTTTTTAAATCATTAATCTTTTTGATGATGCGCAGTCACAAATAATATCCTTGACCAAATTCGTCACTGCTTGCAGATAAAAAAGTTTGTGTAAGGTCTGAAAATCTTCCCGTTCTTGTTCAAACCTTGTGCAGTAGAAAAAGGTCTTCACTTTTTTGTTGATTCCACCTGCCATCGTTATGAGCAGTTATAAAAGTGCACCTTTGCTGGAAATTAGTTTCAGCCCGATAGACCAAAAATAGTGATTTTCATAGAAAAAAGTTGCTGACAAAAAGTTTCCGTCGTATATGAAGAGAAGCCATACCATAAACTGCTAAAGTATTTTCCCCTCGGCTATTTTTTCTTTTTTTTGAAATAAAAAAAAAGAAAGGAATCCTATGACTCTGATTATAATATATTAACCACCGACAACATCACAAACGCCCGATCGCCAGTATCAATCACCAAGCCACCACAATAATTGGAGCAATGGCAAATAACGAAATGAATGGCAATCACTTGTTACAAACGACAGAAATATAAGAGAATATGGAGGACAATACTTGTCGCGTCAAGGCGATAGGCGGAGTGAGGATAGTTCACGAATAGCGATACAAGGTCCTAGACTTGTAAGAAACTGCTATAAAAAGAGGTGAAAAAGACGTCACAACGGAAAACTGCCCACGTTGTAGTCCACGGCATAAGTCACGAAATGTTTAAAGAAAAAGGAGCCCGAAATCAACTTCGACATCCCCTGTAACATGACTCCAATAATACAGAATAGCTACTACGATTGCCTCATAGCTAAAGATGTGACTAACGCACACATGAAAATCAGGGTTCCAGATGATGAGAACCAGTATTTTCTGAACATCGAGCTGATGGGAAAAATATTTCCAGCGTTAAAAGATCCTACGTAGGCTCTGCTCCCGGTAAACTTGTAAAATCTGGATAAAATAAAATTATATTTTATTTTATATCGCTGTACTCACCCATTCTCTGCAGCACACGGCAGGAGAGAACCTCTTTCAAAGCAACTTCTCTGTTTGGCGGTTGAGCGCAAATGGAACGAGCTCGCCTGCTCTCCAGAATCTAACCATTTCCCCTATACTACCTAAAGGTATCAGGGCCGCTGCGGTGACGAGCTGGCAGTTAATGGCATACATGATCTCGGTGTGACCTTTTCAACTTCAAGCTCGGCGCTTCTTGTTTACGCCGAGGCCGAAGTTCTTCTTCTCTGTGTTTTTCTCTCCTTCTTTAGGTCGTCTTGCTACTGCATGTTTACACTTAGGAAAGTGTTAATATGCTCCGACTGGTTTGCTTACTGTATGTTTACACTTATATTTTCATATGTTAAAACAATAATGTTGCCCCTATTAAGATCAACTCCTACATTATATCGATTTTGGGTATTATAAATGTCAAGTAATCTCTCTGCAATTAATTTATTAATAAATTCAATTGGATATCCATTATTATTGGAAGTTTTCCTGACTATTTGCAAATTATTCTGTCTAAAATCCTTATGTGACAATTTTATTTCTCTGTCAATAACACCTTTCAGACGAACTTATCAATGATAAATTTTCATTAATAATGGATATCCAATTGAATTTATTAAGAAATTAATTGCAGAATGATTGCTTGACATTTATAATACGGAAAATAGACATAATGTAAGAGTTGATGTTAATACGGGTAAAATTATAGTTTTACCATATATTAAAAATAGTAATAATTTAAGTAAGTTAATTAATAATTGCATGAATAAGGATGATCTATGTTTAAAATCTGGAGTTCTTTACAAAATTAATTGTATGGATTGTAACGAATGCTACATTGGACAAACAAGTAGATATTTAAAAAAGAGAATTTATGAATATAAACAGAGTTTA
Organism: Sycobia sp. Sy_11; assembly: GCA_018907035.1. Classification (NCBI taxonomy): domain Eukaryota; kingdom Metazoa; phylum Arthropoda; class Insecta; order Hymenoptera; family Epichrysomallidae; genus Sycobia; species Sycobia sp. Sy_11. The sequence continues at coordinate 150,139 of JACCIC010000278.1, read as the reverse complement.
CGTAATTCACATTGTTACGGATTCAAAAGAACTTTTAGTTTAAAAAATTAAAATTTTTAGTGTGCATCTTACATCTATTTCAATATTTAATTTGTAACTTTATATATGTCAATTAATAATTTTATATCTATTTTTTAAATGATTTAGTTTGTAAGTTTAAATATGCTAAGAAAAGAATTTAATTTAAAATTATTATGAATTCAATATACGTATTTATACCTTGTAGTTTATCTGATTTATCGTAATTCTGTTAAGTATTTATGTGGAATTAAATTTAATAGTTTAAACTAAAATTGTCATCGGGAACTAATGCGATAACAATAAAATCTTTAAATAATTTTCTCGCGTAATAATATATATAGGCTCGATATAGTATGTATTTTAAATAAACAAAATACGTTCTCTGTATTGCCATATCGAGTCCCATATAGAAAAGGAAAATATAACGCGATCTCTCGGACTCTTAAGGCAATATTTTACTTTACAACTTGAAAAAAAATGTTGTATTTTTTTAGTAGTAATTTTGTATTTCTAGAAAGTAAATATATTCAAGAGTGTTAGCTCAAAATTTTAGAAAGATTCAGGTAATCTAAATATACTTTTTCACCATTCGAACGCATTTACCTGAGCGCGCTATTCCGACGCGCGCCAGAATAGCCATTTACCTGACCTTGTTCGCTGCAGCAGCTGTTCCCCTATTGTAAATCATTACACCGATTTATATTCTCATCAAAATATATACCTTTGCTTCTCAATATTACCTTCCCTTTATAATTTTGCTTCTATATTTTAGTTCTGCATTTCAGTAGTGGAGCAGCAGTAGTGGTTCGAAGTTCAAAAGTGAAACATCTATCTATTCGCAATGGATACGAAGAAAGTGTATCGTGCACAGAAAACTTCTAGTCGTCTATCTAGAACTAGAAAACGTTCTTTTCACGGAAACAGATTCACTGACGAAGGAGGCACTAGTACGAGTACGAGTACGTCAGCAGCAAAACTGAAAAAGTCTAACGATCCGAGTTTTTATGTGAAAGTTGATAATACTAGTGGTTATTCTTTTATTCATTTTTTTACTGTGTTTTTAATGCTCTCACAGTGGGCAGTATGTTCTGTTTCTATCTACGAAGATCTAACAAAATCGGAATTGCTGGAAAGATGTTTGGGCAGAAACATTAAAAATAACAATGAGTGTTTCAACTCAACAGTTTGGGCTATGGTGCCGAAGCATGTCTATAATGGAAAAAAATAGTTAAAATTGCATGCCTCACTGCCGCCTGCATTTTTAATGAAGGATTCAGCCCACTTTTTAAAATAATGGAAATTATGGGCCTGAAAATCGGTCAAACCGCCATGCAGTTCGCCAAGATTCGCGACCAACAGCGCATCGCTCAAGAGAACCGTCGCTCGACTGAGGCTTCTAAGGAGAGCAGAACTAAAAAAAAGGAGGCTAAATTAGATGAAAATACTCTCCTGGAACAAGTTGAAGGCATATTGTATGGCCCAGGCATCGCTGATTGAGCGTAAGATAATTTTTTCTACGATTTTTCACTTACAAAAACTTTAAACTCGTTTTTCTCAAAACAGCGTTTTCAAGTACCCTGGTCATAAAATATAAAAAACTATTGAACCGCTCCTTATGAAATTTTGAACACATATTCTATAGGTTTGTATCAACCGTTATAACTACGATCAACTTAACATTTTAATTCTAACTATATTTTTATTGCAAAAAAGACGGAAAAAAGCATTTCTTTTCTGTCCTATTTTAGCCGCCATATTGTTGATTTTCCACGTACATAAAATATTCTAGTTAGATCGGTTTCTGGAGTCATACTGAACATACAACTAATTGATTTTTTTATTTCAGACCATCCGTGGGCAAGATTTTACGACCACGACAACTTTACCTACTTTCTGAGGTGTTGGCTTTGACCATACTTTACATGTATAAAAAATGTATAAAATAAATAAAACAATTTTTTTTGTGTACTTCAAGAGTGAATTTATTAAGCATTTCAAATCCTACATCCATATCTTCAATAGCATTCTCAGAAAAATTTCACAAAAATAGCGTTTTTTTCGAGGGTCTAAAGTAGATTACTGCCTTAAACTTCGAACAAAGCGTCATTAATAACTTCATTATTAAAATTTTTTCAGCTAATGTATTTTTATTTCAGATTAGCCTACAGGGGTGATTTTAAACAAGGACAGGCTGACTGTGATTATAATTTGAAATTAATTATATATTGATATGTACTAATATTGATATAAATATATATTCATATTATTATGTATTAGTTTTAATTTATTTAATTGGACAGTAAGACCAATAGAACTATTTGTTAATTTATCTAAATACAGTCAACATAAGCACCATTAAAGTATTTAAGAAGTTCACTCGATATTGATATGTAGTGTTACATAAAAAATTTATTTTCAGTGTTCAATTCAATTAAATTTATGATTTTTTAAAAATATTTTAGTTATATTGACTCATTACATGCTTTGTAATTATTTCAAATAGACAGCAAAATAAATCTATCAGTATCAGAAAATTTCTTAAGCAAATAATATATACAGTGAACCTAAATGAAATATTTTTAAATATTTAAATCGATTTTTATTATGTATGTCTGACACAAAACATTTCTTTCCTTATTCTAGCCTCTACGGAATAGCAACAATCTTCGTACGCCAGAATGTTTGGAATTCATTTACTATATGATTAACGACGGCTAATGTTCAAACTATCACCAGTAATTATGATAACACTCATGATTTTTTTCTAACTCAAATAAAAAAATTTTTCTTCTACTAAGTTCTATAAATAAGCTATAACCTTTTTAATTTACATAGTACCAACTGTCTTTATTACGATTTATCGAAATTCGCATAATAATAGTTCCATACAAAAAAATTAGATTTATAATAATAGTCAAAATTAGATATATAATGAGGATTTCTTTCTTTAATAACAAAATTATTTTTTTTGTTCTTTTAATATATAGACTTAACATCTTATTTATTGCGCGGAATTTAAGAACTAATAATATAAAAAACATTTCAATGTATGAATTACATTTAAGAAATGAATGTGCTACATAGCCCTATTTGTAATGTAACCGTAAAATGAAATTAGTTTTGTTTTAATAGTTTCTTAATAATTCATATAGAATTTTGGCACATTTGTAGACCGAAGAACGCTATAATCTCAAGAGAATAGGTCTGTTTACTAAATTTTTTTAATTAACATAACTAATCATAAACCTAATCTACAAGTAAGTTCAAATCTTATATTCTACCTTTCCTTAAGCACTTATTCTATTTCTATCTAATAAATATAATTGCATTGCATTTATTTCAGCGAAATTAAATCTGTACTCTTAAATTACATATGCATAAAATTTAGGCTCTTACCATCTAATAAAATAACTAAGCATGCTGTATAACTCAACCTGGATTCAACGTACATCCTTACATTAAATAAAGAAAATATAACATGTGCTTTTTGTAAAATCAAATGAAAATAAGTTTCTGAGGTTTTAAATGAGATTCAGTTTCCTCTGTCTATGTGTATAAATACTCGATTGTACTTTAATAACTTATACTATAACACTTACAAAACTTAAATAACTAAAAGAATTATAATTGATATACAAATCATCACGTTGGAATATACTGTCCATTTTCTTAATTTAAAACTAAATTTAAAATTAGAATATCCGCAAACACTGTAATTAACTTATTAACGTTTTGGTTTAACCTAAAGTCGATTATCTTGTTCAAAGTCCCTTCTTTTCACTTGACACTTCAAGCCACTTCAATAGTTGTTTTTTGTGTGGCAACAGGATATTTAACCTCTTTTCTGAGCAATAGCCAATGATCAATGTACGAATTATATGCGTTCACTTCCCCTTGTATAGATGTTTAACCTATATTTAACCTATGTTTAACCTATGTTTAACAGGATATTTAACCTCTTTTCTGAGCAATAGCCAATGATCAATGTACGAATTATATGCGTTCACTTCCCCTTGTATCTCTGGTGCACTTGTGCATTCCACTCCGCATCGTTGACTCCCAGTACTCCATAGATCCAGATCACACCCTGATTGATTAAAATCTCGCTGTCGGTCTATGGCGGTGTTTACATCTTCCTAACCACTCGTAACCAATCATTTAACTTTAATTTCGATTTCAAGACGACTCTGTTAAAGTCGCGGCTAAAATTCTTCTTCTCTGTTTTACTCTTCCTTCTTAGAAGGGCAAGCTCAGATGGTTTTGCATTACTAGATGTCTATACTTAGTGTTATGGGCCGTCGATTTTCGCTGTAATACTTCTTCTTCTGCGCTATACTTCATGGAGAATAATAAATATGGTTTTATAATTTTTTTTTATAATGGCCGAGACTCGAAATCTCGACATTTTTTGTGCTTTACTTTTAATGTGCATAGAATATTACAATATTTATTTTGGAATATAATTATAAAATTATTCTGCATGTAATCAAAGAAACTATACTTATAAATAAATAATAAATTATCCAAAATTTTTAGAATAAATTTATTGAATTCTGAATTACAAATTTAAGAATGGAATAAGCGAATTTTGCAGTACGTGCGTTTTGGTGAATGAAGTACTGACTGGCACTATCCAGATGTTCTGGTTGTTTAAAATAACGAGGTTTTATATTTGCTTTCATGTGCTTACCTTAGAATACTACATAATTTCGACTATTGATGGAAGAGATACACTTACAAGAATCCTTAACCATGCTAAGGTAATTAATATCGTAACAATTTCTTAGTTAAGACCAAGGCTTTAATATTCGTTAAAATTTTATCAAGGGCTTTAAACTTAGTTTCTGAAACGCTTTTAATTGCATCTTCATTCATAGCCCTTTTACATTTTTTTTGTGATGGTCGCGTTGGTATCCGTATTCATCCACATCTATCGTATAGATTAGCATGAGTTCGGTCAGTACAGGAGAACGTTTTTGTAATCATTTTTATTATGCTTTTCTCTATTTCATATGTAGGTATAGAGAAAGAAGCTTTCTCTACAGAAAATAGACATCTCAGTCGAAACTCTATTTTTAAAAATAATAAAACATCAATAAAAGATTTTCTTTTCATTTTTTTCTAGATTAGAAATGTTTCAAGTTTAATTTTACTTGTATTAAGTATACATGGAAAATAAAACTGTTTCATCAATTTCGTGTGGTGATAGTCGACGATGATTTTGGAGAACTCAAGATGTCAGTAGGTATGCCTTCTGTACTGCACATACTGCTTTAAAGCATCATGTATGGTGACTACTTATATTCATAAGCTTTTATTTCCATAATGGAGTACACTTTAAATCGAGTATTTTAACATTGTCCAAAAATATTTACAGGTCTCTGTTTTGAACACCTTATACATAAATCGTACAAGCATTTTGTAAATAATTACTACTTGTTTTTTCTATGTTTTTTCATATGGTGTATCATCTGTACTCCACGGTAACCTATGCTAGTTATTCTAACTATCGATCTTGTCTTTTCTTTCTCAGAAAGCTTACATAATTTTTTCGTTGCTTGAAGCAAATAAACTATTGGAACTTATATTCAGTGAAATTATCGCAACTTCTTTCAAAATAAATTTATTCGAACAGCTCTAAAAGACTTGCACGTCCACAATATACTCTATAATGAGTAAGACTGATTTTTTTTTAGTTTGGAGATTGCTTTTATAGGCAAATAAATATTCCACAAATTCTGTTTTGAATCCACATGTGCAATTCATATAATAGGTATGCAAATAAGTTTCCGCCGTTTGGAAAAGATGGCGTCACCGATAACATAACATTGAAATTGTCAGCTGTAAAAAGTCGTATAGTAGATGTTGACATCTGGAAACAGTATAAGCTTTTAATACCTCTGAATTTTTGCTAGCATCACTCAGTTTTTATCGTTTTAAGATGTCAAGTTTTGAGCCAAGTAAGCGTCATTGGCGGGCATCCTCAATTTACTTCTCTCATTTAAAGCAATCTGCTGAAATGAAAAAGCAAGGAAATTGGGTTCCTTACGAACCAAAACTAAGAGACGTCGAGCGTCGCGTATTCACTTGCGAACAATTACTCAAAAGGCAAAATCACAATGGATTTCTACATTGAATCGTGACAGGAGACGAAAAATGGATTCACTATGACAAACCAAAGCTTAGGAAGTCATGGGATAAGCTCGGGCATGCTTCTACTTCGATGCCCAAGCGAAACATTCATGGCAAGATGCTAATGCTGTGCATTTGATAGGATCAGCTTGAAGAAATCTATTTCGAACTAGTCCAACGCAATCCAACCGTCACCGGGGAACGTAACCAACAAAAGCTGATGCAATTGAGCCGAGCATTGAAGATTAAAAGTCTATAATATGCCAAAAGGTACGATAAAGTCATTTTTCAGCATGACAACGCTGGGCCACGTCACGCACCAATCGTAAACGAAACGATAGAAGCACTGAAGTGGGACGTCCTACCCCACCCGCCGTATTTACCAGACATTGCTTCTTCAGACTAACACCTATTCCGGTCGATGACTCATGCTCTGGCTGAGCAGCACTTAACTTCTTACGAAGAATTGAAGAAATGGGTCGATACGTAGATCGCCTCAAAAGACGAGCAATTTTTTAGACGGGGTTTCCACTTGCTGCTTGAAAGATGGTCAAAAGTAGTAGAAAGTGATAGGCTATATTTTAAATGATAATATTCGTACCTTTTTTTACAATAAATTCTTATATCTTTATAAAAAACCACGGAAATTTATGTGTACACCCAATATTATATAGATTGCTTTTTGTCACATATTATATTTTATTATTTTTCTTTTTAGTCATATTTAGTTTATATAGTTTTAAGTTAGTTTTTCTATAAACTATGCAATAGTTATATGTTTTCATTTAAATCAACCATTATCCACTTGAATGGTAAAGGAAAATTTTTCATCACAACAGTTATACATATTGATCTTCTCCTTCTATAGGAAGGATCCGTATAACAAAAGAAATTTCCCTACAAAATTTTCCGATATTGATTTTTTTCAAACTTGTCTAACTATATAGCAATTACAAAGCAGCAAACTTAGACAGTATAGTCTTCGATTTTCAACTGTTAGAGCTCTTCTACCTGCATCGCCATTATAAAGCAGCAAGTTTTGACGGTATAGTTTTCAATATCTAAATGTTTATAATGGAAAAGTTCAAGAATAGATTCAAATAAATTTTTAATGAATGTTAGATAAAATAGAAGATCATAAGTATGCAAAGCAACAACATAATACAATTGGTGTTGATATTTATATAAAATGCAATTATAATGATACGCAGTCGGAATACCGAAGTTGCAGACTACTAGATGCAGAAATAGGACCATCGCTTGCTGAATGGTTCAGACAACAATTACTTTGAATCGACTTACAGGCATAGAAACTTTATATCATGTAGCAGGATGAATTACATATTTGCGAAAAAGATTTTAATTGTATAGATAGTAAAGTTGACTATCATTACCATCTGACAGCACGGTAAGTATATTTTAGAGTTTTATGTTAAGAGTTTTGTAGCATTTAAATAGTGTTTTCAGATACCGAGGTCCAGCACAGAATTCATAGAATTTAAATTATAATGATTTCAAAGTTATACATGTTCTATTTCATAATTTTTCGTGGTCTGTTTACATTTATTTATTAAAGAGCTGGAAATAAATTTTGACGAATGTCTTTATGTTTTCACGGAAAATAAGGAGAAATATATATTATTTACAACATATATACGAAACGGAGGATAATAAAGTTTTGTTCTATGATTATTTAAACCATTTTTCTGATTGGACAACGATGCAATATCTTTCTTACGGTGGCTTTGAATGGAATTAAAATATAGAAAATGAATCGAAATTTCTGAATACAGCAGAAGACTCTTACTGAATATAATAAGAAACGAAATAGCCAGTCAAAAATGGATTTTGTAGTAATTTATATAATTTAAACATTACTGATGAAAAATATCAGCATGCTCAATACGTGTCGCAAAATTTTATATATTGAATATATTTATATTCAAACTCTTGGTGAATATTCAAATCTATATTCAAAAAAACAGATAAATTTCTTCTTGTCGATATATTCGAAAACTTTCAAAAAAATTGCCTCGTACCTGACGTTACGGATATCTTTTGATTTTTGTAAATTTGATTTTCTCTTACGTGGGAAACTCTCTCTCTCTCTCTCTCTCTCTCTCTCTCTCTCTCTCTCTCTCTCTCTCTCTCTCTCTCTCTCTCTTTCTCTCTACCTCTCTCTCCTTTTTTCTCCTTCTCTTATAAAATAGTTCTGTATGCCAAATTATACTGAATATAGTTTGTGACTACAAATTATATTTTTATTTTTATTCATTCTGTTAACTTCAGAATTGTGACAAGAGACTATGTTTTTTTCAGTTTGAACAAAAGCAATGATGGCAAAATAGAATTATTTATCAACAACCTTGAAACAATGAATATATATATATATAATATATCGTCGCTTCTGCATAAAAGAGCAATAAAGGAAATCGTATTCTACCTTACCAACACAAAACTCTCTATAGCAGTCGTCCCGAGACCTGTTCTATATTCCGAACAGGATACTCTCTATAAACGTCGTCTCGAGACACTTTGACCGTCTTTTTTTACCGCTCGAACTCAAAAGTACAATTTTCCTCATAGAAGCCGTATGTAATATGCATATATGTGTGTATTAATTACGGTTGTACATTCTGTATATACATACTGTATATACAGAAGCGACGATAAATACATTACGGTCAATTATTTATAGTAATATAGATTTTTATATATAGAGTAGTTTTTAGTTAGATATTATTGAATTGCTTATGAAATTGGTTAAATTATTATCTCGGGCGAAGCCGAGACGGGGGGACGCTAGTATATATATATATATATATATATATATATATATATATATATATATATATATATATATATAATGGTCTGCGAAACGAAAAAACGAAAAACGCGACGATAAGTAAATTACGGACCATTATTGATATTAATATAGATTTTTATATATAGAATACTTTTCACTTAGATATTATTGAATTATTTATGAAATCGGTTAAATTATTATCTCAGGCGAAGCCGAGACGAGGCATATAACGAGGGTAGGTCAATAAGTCTTTAGAAAAAGATAGAAAAACAATTTTTTTGGGGTAAATTTTTTTTTAGTTTCAAGAAAATCTCCTTCTAGTTCAATATATTTTGACAGACCTATCTCCATTTTTTGTAAAACTTTAGGAAAGTTTGGTTGTTGTAGTTCCTCAAAATAAGCATTTCTGTGAGCGATGGCCTCCTCATTTGACATAAACCGTTGTCCACTGAGCCCTTTTTTAAAATTTGGAAATAAGAAGAAGTCACTCGGGGCCAGATCTAGTGAGTACAGTGGATAATCTATCAATTCAAACTTTAATTCCTGAATTTTAGCTATCGAAACTGCGCACATATGCACTCGTGTATTATCCTGCAGAAAAAGGACTTTTTTTCTTCAAATGAGGACGCTTTTCTTGTATTTTCTCATAATTTCCAGTAATCGTCTGTTCCTTTTCCAAATAATCCGTAAGGATAATATCACGTACATCGCAAAACACACTAGCCATAATCATTCCAGCTAATTTCACCGATTTTGCCTTCTTGAGAGACCGTTCATCTTTAATAATCCATTGTTTAGACTATTCTTTCCTCTCGAGAGTCTAGTGGTGTATCCATGTTTCATCTACAGTGATTTCATCTATGCAGAAACTCATCTGGGTTGCAACGCATACGCTCCAAAAGAGCCTTAGAAGAGACCACGCGATTGCGTTTGTTCTCAACTGAGAGCAATTCACAGTCAGACACAAGAGAAAACTCACACACACAAGAGAAAACTCACAGTCTTCTAATCACATTTTCGTTGCAACTAGTATAAATAGTCAATCAGATCGAGAAAAAAATTGAATTTTATGGTACACGATAACAGTATTGAAGGCCCCCCCCCCAAAATTTGGATTCGGATTATGATGATTAAATAATTCGAGTATGATTTCTAAATTCAAATCTGTTCGTTGAGAAAATGGAACAGCAGATATTCCATGATTACTAGATAAAAGCTACAGTAAAATGAACAACATATACGAAGTGCGAACTGTTGGAAATATATACGTATTTTGCGATTTTGCAATAGATTTTAATGATAAAACAAAAAAAATGTAACTTATATCACAAGTATTGATCTCATGAAATCGCTCTTTAAAAAGTAGCGTTTTGAAAGTTTCCTTAAGAATGAAGTAATATTCTGATCATGAAAATATTGTAATATACTGAAAGCAACAAATGCACGCTGAGAGCAAACGCGGCATCCATCTCGCAGATATTTTTTCATAGCCAACTTATCGTGCAAAATTGAAACAACGGTACATTTTGAAACCCTTGTGGCCTTAACTATTTCGCGCAATTTTAGTCTTCGGTCACTTAACACTGTATCGTAGATTTTATCGATCATTTCTGGGGTACTCACATATACGGGACGTCCTAAACGATGTTCATTTTCTGTTGATGTACGGCCACGTTCAAATTCATTTATCCAATTGTAAACTGTTGCAAAAACAGGGGCAGATGTGCCATGAACTCATGAACTGATTTTAACTCAGCTTTTATTTCTTTTGCTCTTAAGCCTTTCAAATAGAAATGTTTAAGCACCACTTTAAACTTACTTTTTTTCATTTTCTTAAGCAAACAAAAGTTATTTACTTCAACTGACGATAAAAACTAGATAAATATGGCTGCAACTTTGCCAGATACCTAATGAGGAATGATGTTTACTAGAAACAGACCATTTTCGATGCTACAAGCGCCATCTCTTAGATTTCTCATCTCTAAGGACTTATTGGCCTCCCCTCTTATATATAATATTTCTATTTATATTACTACGCACTATTATACCACCTCCGGTCTATCATGGGACGCCATGCTAAAATATACAAAAATAAAATCAGAATTTCTTACTGATATTGGTATACTTATTTTTGGTGCGCTATTATATTTTGTGGAATTAAATTAAATAATTTAGATATATTTCTAAGAATATATTTTCTCACTTGGGTGATTCCACAGATTAAACGATGTACAACATCGATACATTTCTCTCATCGACGATTAAGTTATCAGAGAGTTAATTTTCTTTCCTCGACATGTACAAATTATAACTTGTAATTTTTTGAAGAATAAATATAAATCATTCGACGAAAATAAATACTATTTGTACGTTTCGCCCTTAGTTACCTGCTGGGCTCGTCAGTAGGACTACAGGTAACCAATTCCTAGACGTACGATGCTTGCTAAAATCGATAAGAATTTATAATATGAAGCCGATAAACTTATCTATGGGAGAAGAGTATTGTTTAAAAATGCGGGATTTCAAATTATTACTCGTACATATCTCAGAAAGTTCAATAGCGATTTTTTGCTTCTCCAGCAATCAGTAACAAATAAATTAATATTTGGTGCGCTATTATATTTTGTGGAATTAAATTAAATAATTTAGATATATTTCTAAGGATATATTTTCTAACTTGGGTGATTCCACAGGTTAAAGCCCAGCAGGTAACTAAGGGCGAAACGTACAAACAGTATTTATTTTCGGCGAATGATTTATATTTATTCTTCAAAAAATTACAAGTTATAATTTGTACATCTCGAGGAAAGAAAATTAACTCTCTGATAACTTAATCGTCGATGAGAGAAATGTATCGATGTTGTACATCGTTTAATCTGTGGAATCACCCAAGTGAGAAAATATATTCTTAGAAATATATCTAAATTACTTATTTTTATTGAAAACCATTTTTTTTTTTTTTTTTATGTTATTTAATATTGCTCTATTTATGCTTCCAAATATTAGTGCTAATAAGCGACGGTCTACGATCTGTTTGTAAGCAAAGCACATGTAAATTATTACAGCGGTGCTTGTGTCCATCGGCCGAGATCAGGATTTGAACTCGGATCACCAAGTTACTAGTCCTTCGCTCTAGCGATCGAGCCTAATATCACCTCTAAAACCATTTTAGAGGTGATATTAGCCAATGTCCTGATTGATATGCAAAGGCAAATAATAAGTATATATGAGTAGTGACTTTGATGAGACAAAAGAAAATACATATCTGCTCTATTATGATGTAAACAATCTTTACGGCTTCCTTACGCAGGCTTTGAGTGGATTCAAAATAAGGATAATGAAGCCAAATTTTTAAATATAGTAGAAGACTCTACTACTGGATACATACTAGAGGTCGTTTTAGAATATCCAGAAAATATTCGTGATTTACATAAATATTTTCCACTGTGCTCTGAACATATTTTACCACAAGAAACTAAAATAAAATAAAGCTAAACATACCACATACAAACTAAAAAAATAAAACTAAAACAAAGCATTAACATTAGCATTAATAAAAAACGCTATATCATTCACCACGAAGCATTTTATGGCTTAAGATATTAACACTGTGAATTTAACATCATGCAGGTGGAAGAAACAGAAGCGCAAGCATACTGTAATAGTATACATCAATGATAATTCAGCTTACAATGTTACGCGTGTTCTGTACAATATAAAGCTATTGAAAAAAATCTATCTTATCTCGATAAATCCTCAAAGTAGAACTTCTTCCTTGTCGATCAAAAGCATTATCATATACGAGTAAGTATATATGTCTTCCAGTACTGATCTGGACTATAAGACGACTTGCTGACTGCCAGATAAAACAAGGGCATTATCAAGTGCACTAGTATCAAGAGAAAGAGAGAGAGAGATAAAGAGAGAAATTTAGAGCGTTGGGCAAGATAGACGCAGCGTGATGCCACGGCGCGTGATGTCAGCACTGCAAGCTCCAAGAGTTCAGAATCACTGGAAGTGGTGAAGAAAGGGCTACACACCGTCACGGCTGCTGAGAACTCTCTTAACTATACTACTTATATGTTTTTTTTTTACGTTATTTAACGTCGCTCTATTTATGCTTCCATATATCGGTGCTAATCAGCGACGGAGGTCTACGATGTGTTTGTAAACAAAGCACATCAATTATTACAGCGGTGTTTGTGTCAATCGGCCGAGACTGGGATTTGAACTCGGATCACCAAGTTACTAGTCGTTCGCTCTAGCGATCGAGCAATGGTAGACCTCTACTTATATGTATAGACAGTCAAGTCGACTTTTCTGACAGATAATGAAAGAGTTCGCTTTAATTTCTTCGCAAGATGATAGAGAGAAGCTTTGTCCTTAATGCATTGTCAGCGATGCCATTGTCATTGATCTTTTGTAAGAGAAGCACGTTAAATACCTTAAGTGCTAAGTACGCGTCGCGCTACGCGGCTGTGTTCCTTTGCATCCACCTGAAAGGTCCCAAAATTTCGGCTGCTTAATATATAAGAAAGTCAAAGGATTTTATATAGAAGTGAGTACAGCAATATAAAGTGGCTAAAAATGTCGATGATTTACCAGAACGTGGCTCGATAGAAAAAGTGAACAAAAAAGATGAAGAAAGAATAGTCGATTTGTTTTCGCGGAATTATTATACCTTAACACTGTGACAAGGAAAAGCAAAATTAATGGCAAAAGGTTGAGATTCTACGAAACTATCCGAACCCATCTTCAAATTCCTTAGATGTGTAGATCATTGCAACTAGAATATGCCGTAAAATTAGTAGAAAGATATCTTGGAGATACCTCACAATTATCGACGCCGGTGGCGGTTGGATACATTATTACCGAATTGCATCATCATTTTTAATGTGTACGATATATATACATACATATATATATATATATATATATAATATTATAACCGCGTACTTATGCACGGTTAGGTGTTACTTACTTGATCGTTGTACGTTGCTTGCCGGTTGCGCTGGACCTGAATCGGGGGAATTAGAGAATGCGAAATAACGCGAAACAGGCGTGTAGAATCAGTGCACATTTATTTATCATGCATTCTTTACATTACAATTTCGGCAACGGAATATATATACAAACTCAGCGCGCGCGGCGACGACCTTTTACTACGGAAGCGGATTCCGCGGGTGCGGCGAAATATCGAACGGCAAGGAGTAGGATGGGGGACTGACGCGGTGCGTACCATCTAACTGGCAGGGACGCGGAGCGGCCGTACAACCATGGCGCGCCTAGTCTCGGGGATGCGCACTCTTTCACATATAACAAAACAGAGGGTACTTGCCGGGACGGCGCTCCGCCGTTGCTCCCCCTCGTTCCTGGTGGACTTCTCTTTCGTCCTTCCTTCCTTCCTTCTCTCTCTTTTACTGGACCTCTCTTTTTCTTTCAAATCGTAATTGCTTCCTTCCTTCCTTCTTTCTCACTTCGTTCTCACACAGGCGATCGCACAACGCTCAGGCAGCTATGGAATCAGTACACGACTATATATATTTATTTGCACGATCCGAATCACCGGGAGCTGGTGATCACAGCCGGGAAAGGTGCTGGAGATGGAGGTATTAGTTTGGCTGGAGGTCTCTCTCTCTCTCTCTCTCTCTCTCTAGATTTTTTCGTGCTCTCACTTCGGTAGCTTGGCGGTGAAGATCTTCTTATCCTCATACTTCCTCCTTCTTTGCGACGGTCGCGCACTCTCGCGGCTCGCGCTTCGCGCGTTTTCGCTGTCGCGCGCGAACACTCGGTTTTCACCGAGAACGCAGGGGAACGCGAGAACCGGAAAATTTAGCTGGTTACGATATATATATATATATATATATATATATATATATATATATAAATATGAAAGTTTTAACAAATCAATTTTTTTCTACATTACAACGACTAGGCTCTTACTTGACAGACTGTATACTTAATGAGGACGATCTTGAAACTTATAATAAAACATTTAATTGCAATGCATAAACCGATTCCTAACATTCTTTAATAATTAAAAAAAAAATAAATATAAATAAAACTCATATAATTATATTTTTCATGAGAATTAAGTATTTTCGAAATCGAAAAGTTGGTATTTTCTCTTCGGCTTTCACTGATTCTCTTTTGCTCTCATTGAGCGGTATCTGTCTGGGCACAATAGATGTCTCTCAATGGCTCCGATTCTATCGGTGGCAAGCTCTCGACTCCTTCGCGCGCGTGGCACCAGATCACTCTCTCCCTTACCTACCTCTTTGCCGGTGAGTCCGTTGCCGGCCTGTAACATAAGTGACACAAATAAATAGATATAAATATATGCAAATTAGGATGCACACAAATACAGAAGCTACTACTGGAAAGGGAGCCGATGAACGCGGGATAGCAAACGCAGGCAGTGTGTGCGATCCCCTTCGCAATATATATTTATCACAATATTAAGGAGAGCGGTCGCCATATGTAGTTTAATATTGAATTGCCAGATATTCAAATAGTTATTGTTTTTTGTTTTAATTAGTGATTTTTCTTCTCCGTTTTCCTCATCTTTCAAGTCATTGAAGTTTGTCCATTCATTGAATATGCGTTAGATTTACGTAATTTGTGGGATTAAATAACCAAATTCTATCTATTCTACTACTACCACATGGTGCAGCAGCGCCACGAATTTGTGTTTGGATTTAAGGTCAGAGAATTTGATATAATATAAGCAAATACCAATGAAGTCTTTTATAAAAGAACACTTCTTAAGAGCGCGCACGCATACCTCATCTTTGAGTGCGGATAAGTAAACAGTGAAAATAAGGAGAAATACTCACTTTTCAACAAATCTAGAGCTTAGATCCTGAGCATGAACCGTAGCGGTTCGAAACGTCGGAGACCAAGGTAATTCTAAATTTAATGTGGTGGGGCCAGTTAGGTTGTCCTTTACAAACATAGAATATTACTTCTATTATTTTTATTTTATTTTATTTATAATTTTATTTTTATTTTTATTTTTATTTTATTATTAATTTTATTTTATTTTTATTTTTAATTTTTAATATAATTTATGTTAGTAATAAGTTTTATTTCAAATTTTATCGGCGTGAACATAAACAAGGACAGTCTGACTGTCATTAATATATTATATTATAAAGACTGTAAGACCGATAAAAATATTTATTAACTTAATTCAGAACAGTCAACATAAGTACAATTTTTAATTCTAATTTGAACAATACTGCTTGTATTTTGATTCTATGGTAAATACAAGTGACTTTGAAATGAGACTGAGGTGCGCTAAGGTTGGCGGTAAAGGATGAAATTACTCGGAAAAGGGGTCTATATTAAAGGCGTAGGTTTTCTCGAACGTTCGGCAACAAAACGTGTGTCTCTATAACGTCATTGCGTTCATGCACTAGGTGGAACACCTTCCATCAGAGCCCGAGGAATGAGTTGCTATTGCTCGCGATTGCTGATCTATGTTCAATCAATTTTTGTTGCCAATCATTCAGCTTCGTTTGTATAATCGTCAGTGATGGTTTTATTCGATTTTAGTAGCTCGTAGTACAGCACACTCTGTTGATCCCACTAAATGCACAGCAATACCTTTTGGCCGTGGATGTTCCGTTTTGGTGTCGATATGGTCGGTTGGCCTGCGTACACCCATTACTTTTTGCGTTTAGAATTGTCATACTAGATCGACTTTTCATCACCAGTCACAATAAGCCACAGAAAATACCACTGTCATAAAATACCACAGAAAACTCTTCTTTTTTTCCTGACAAGTAAAGACAGTGTGATATTGTATCGAGTGCGGATTGTATAATGACACTTTCAGTTAAATCGTGTGGTATCCATTTTTCGAGATTGACTTACTTGGATATCTTTTCGTTCAGTTTGCTTCAATAAGTAGCTAATCGCGTCCATTTTCATAAAACCCCATTGAGCAGTTGGTCACGTCCATATATATGTATGTGTATAAGCAAGTATTAGTGTAAAAGTTTGTATGTGTATTATACACTTGTATTTCATTAAAAGACTTTTTAAAGAAGGTTTTAAATCGAATTATAATAGTGGTTATAATGGACAATGAAGTACAATTACTTATAAGGAACTAGGTGGAGCCCAAAATGTATACTTATATAAATAGTCATAATAACTAAATATTATCATTGAGTTAGAAAAGAGAGAGAGAGAGAGGTAACTGAGCAACGTTATTTATAAAATCAATTAGTAGTTAAATATTATAAAATCCTCACAATTTATAAACAAATTATAAACAAATTATAAACTATTGATAAACAATGTATAAACAGTTTATAATTTTTTTTTGAATGCACACCCATTTAGAAACCTGAAGACTTGACATCAGAATATTATACTCATAAAAGAATACATATTTATAATTGAAATTATTTAATGCTAAATAATTTCAAATGCAATCATAATTTCATGTTAATCTGGAACGAGAGTGTGAATACTGCATTGAATAATAAAAGTCAATATTTTGAATAAATAATTAAAACAGCCTGGCCAACTAAATAACATTGTTAATATAAACACGCTTGCCATTAATAAATAATAAAGTGAGTGTAAATAATACAGATATTTTCAACAGAACAAATAAATAATATTAGTATTATAACTAGTATTAATAAATATATGTTGGAAAATAACAGCAATATTATTAATACATAGTACACATACAAGAAATAATAAATATTATTACTATTATATAATATAAATTGTTATTAAATAGTTATTAAATATTATTGATATCAATGATATAAACTAAATTAGACAAGAGACATAAAATAATACCAATGGTATAATTACATAGTAGAAATAACATAAATATTAAGAGGCAGACTTAGTTTCCGACCCGCACGTATAAATGGCGATATAAGTACTACGAAAAGACTGATGTGTAGAATATAGTACTTTTTCAGTTTTGGCCTGTACCAATAAAATTCAGTTAACAGGCGCCATCATTTGTGTAAACATTATAATTTATTGATCAGTTGAAAATGAATCGTGATAAATTGTTTTTTTTTCGACATGTCCTTTTGTACTATTTTGATTTGCAAAACAGTGTAGAGAAACTTATTGATTGCTTCCAGAATTTTATGGCGGATAAACTCCATCGCTTATAATATGCACAGAGTGGTTTCAGCGGCTTAGAAGTAGAGATGCTGATATTAATAACAATGAACGTTCTGGACAACCGAAAAAATTTTAAGATAGTAAATTCAAGCATTATTGGGCGAGACTCAGCTCAAATACAGAAAGAACTCGCTAATAACTTAGAAGTCAGTGACAGAGCAGTTGGCAAACATTTACATGCAATGGAAAAGATTCATAAAAATACAAATGGATGCCACATGATTTGGCCAAAAGTACCATTAGGAATCGATACAACATTGCACTGTCTTTGCTTGCCAGGCAAAAAAGAAAAGTTTTCTGTGGCGTATTCTGACTGGTGACGAAAATTCGATCTACTATGACAAACCTAAGCGCAAAAAGTAATGGGTGGACGCAGGCCAATAATGTAAATAAATGATACAAATAGTAATAAAAATACAATAACGATAATAGAGACCAGCGAGACCAAATGTATAAATTATAGGGATTATATTAATAAACAAAAAGGAATCATAATATTAATATTTTAAAATAAATAATAATTATAAAAAATTAACAATACATGTTATTTCCGAATTTATACGGAATAAAAACATTTATTCAGTATCAAGCACTGATAAGCAACGAACATCGTTATAGTCTCTTTTCTATAATGATTCACCCACTAACACATAAGTCATATCACCATCATATTAGCATCGTAAAGTAAAGCTGAACGAGCATATGTGGACATGACAAAAAAACTGTAAATAGGTAAACCTAACAGAGAATTTTTAAAGTAAGGACTAAAGAAGGAAACCTTGCGGAGCCTTAGTAGTAAATTTGCCTACCTCAAATAATTTACGTACAACATGGATCAGCCACGAGTAACTGACACCATCCAGGAGTTGGAGAAAAACGCCAATAAAGACCACCCCTAAATCACAGAGATCTGGGATGCCCTGAGCTGGACCGCTCTCGAGGCAGACCACATGAAACAGACACCGGCGGATCCAACGACACCATCGGATAGCCAGGAGGGAAATGGAAACCAAAAGGGGGGCCACTCTGTACTTTCTCCACGATTTCACAATAATAGTTCCCAACAAAAACCATACACCGGGCACGGACATGTCCTCGGACTATGGACGCTACCACCAGGTCATAACACAGACATGGCTGGGAATATCGAAATTCCCTCGGGTGCGCTAAACGGATGGTTACACCCACCGGGAGTATGGCCATATCACCACCCAGTCAGATTCAAAGAAAAATGCACCCGGCAGTTATGACCATGACACATACAATTCACCGGAGCTCCTCGAGAAGAAGTAGAGGAATTTTTTGAACGACTGGAGGAAACTATGAGTAGCATAAATATCCCCGCGATAGACATCTTAAAATTCCCGGAATTCTGATCAAAACAACACAAATCTGGGCTACGCCCCTCTATAAAAATTGGCGCAAATTAGAGGAATTTAAGGCAGTAATGCGCCGCCAATTCTGGCCAATAGACTCTTTGGTTAGAGGAAGAGTTGCGCGTTCGAACAGAATGTACAAAAGAACCCATTAGCTCGTATCTCCGAGTAATACGTATCCTAATAAAACGACACCGGTGCTCACCTGTGAACAACAACTCGATAGAATTTATCAGACATCATACGTCCATAAAATGAATAGAAATTATTTTAAATCAATCGATGCGCTGCAACTGACCAGGCAGGAAATCGAACTAAAAATAAAACTGAAATAAAACAGAAAGCTACCACATGTAGAGGCCCGCATGGTAAGTGCAGTCGCTTGCTCCCTCTCAGAAAGATCGATGCGATAAAGACGAGCCACGCCAGCTCCAGAGCCAAAATGAACATTACAGAAATTATAGTCCGACCTGTGGCATTACCAGAGACATGCCAATGCGACGGACCGAAGTAATCGAAGTAACCGAAGCTCTCTTCTCGATACCAGTCCCCATCATCTTCTCACAATAGATGCCCCTCGCCACAAAACTTTACAGATTCCCCATCCAGCTACACCTCTCGGATTCTTCCGCGTACATAAATTTACAATCGAAATGACTACGACATGACCGACAAGAATGTTCTCGAACGCCTGATCGTGCGTCACCAAGCCGCGACAGCAATTAGAGCGATTATCCTCATCGAAGTGAACGGCCGCCTAGGCCATCAGGTCGAGAAGACCACTGGAACAATCAGAGACACCGCAATGAGCAGCGATCACTAGTTAGGCGGGACAACTATAGACATGACTATGACGATGACCATTCACCACGACTTAACAATCAACGTAATAAGGGCAAGCCTCAATGCCAAGATACAAGGCCCTGCTGGCCCTGTCAAGAGCAAGACATTGATTACGACAAAAAACTGTCCACGGTGTGCTCCCATAAATAAGCCGGGAAATGTAGGAGGGGAGAACATAAGAGGACCTAGGTGTCGACTTTAATACCGTTCATGACACGAATCCACTCGCTGATAACAGCGACAATAATTACCCCAACGCAAAGGATGTCACGAACGCGCATCCGAACCTAAAACTCAAAACCAAGAAAATAGACGGTACCTAAATATTGAGATAATGAGCAAAGTATTTCCCGCACTTATTAACCCGGGAGCATGAAAATACTACGTACGCTCAGTTCCAGGCAAGTTAGTGAGATCAGCAGACCGGCAAATTAAGGCACGGTTCAAAGTAGCAAAGACATTCAACACTTAAATACGACAGCATAAGCATGAACATATTGACGTTAATGAAAATGACGATCAGGTTTGTGGAAGGGAGATGGCATACACTGAAACAAATAACTAGACATTTCGTGACGCAGCAGGTCAGCCTACAGGAACCGATCACTGCGCTGGCTGCCGTGACGACAGCGCTGAATGCCGTGAGATCGAAGGGGCATTGGACAACCTCATACCCCCATCGAGCGGAACTATTCAGTTGGCACGGATGTAGCCGCATCATATAAATGTACAGGGGTACCGTCCAATAGAGGAGTGCTTGCGTCGTATCCCTGATCGGCAGCTGAAGCAAGCTCAGCAAGAGATCTGTCCGGTAAGTGATTCTAAAAAGGAAAAATTCGATTCTGCAACGACGACCATGCTAGAGTGGCAAAGGACCTTCTTCGTTTACATGAACGACATTATCGTCGCAACGAAGACTTTCGAGCAGGACACTCGTGAATTAAAAACGGAACTCAACGAAGTCGGGATTCAGATAAATAAAGCGAAATCCGAGTTCTACTGCCTGGAAAT
Source organism: Sycobia sp. Sy_11 (assembly GCA_018907035.1). Lineage (NCBI taxonomy): Eukaryota > Metazoa > Arthropoda > Insecta > Hymenoptera > Epichrysomallidae > Sycobia > Sycobia sp. Sy_11. The sequence continues at coordinate 128,785 of JACCIC010000278.1, read as the reverse complement.
CAAATATCTGGGTAACATTGTAAACGAGAATGGATTGCACGCCAATCTGGAGAAAGTTCGCCCGGTGAGGAAATACCCAAGGCCTACCAATCTATGCCCTTTTAGGCATGGTCGGGTGGTACGTTCTATTTATCCAAGATCTGGCCAAAATAAAGCTGACACTCACCAAATCGATAAAGAAAAATGTCAAATGGCATTGGCGACAAACTCAGTAGGAGACTTTTGACAAGCTTAAAATCCTACTAACCCAAGTACCAATCTTAGCGTACCCCGGAGAAACAAATCATATGCCTTACAGACGGATGCTAGTAGCTACGCCTTAGGCGCAGTGTTAAGCCAAAACCACGAAGGCAAGGAACACTCGATTGTCTACGCAAGCACGACGTTCATTCAGGTCGAGTCTTATTACACTACTCTAAGTCACCGCGAAGGAGTACCTGGCTGTCCTGTGGACCGTGGAAAAATTCCGCAGATACTTGCTAGGCGAGAAATTTATAGTCATCACGAACCATAGCAGCCTGAAGTGACTACGCAGACTTAAGGTCCAACTGGCCACCTAGCATAATGGACAACAGCGTTACAAGCGTATAAGATGGAAATCGTCCACCGTGTATATATATATATATATATATATATATATATATATATATATATGTACGTATAGTTGTTATATTTCCCAGTAAATCAGGAAAAATCATGGTACTCAGTTATAATTATATATAAAAATAACATAAAAATATATTCTATGAAACTTAATACAAAATTCTAAAATAAAACAAACTTCTAGCGCCGGGCCCTTCGATTCGTTCAACAAGACAGATTTCTTATTTTAAATCTTATACTATATCATATTAAACTATTAGGAGTGTGAATAAGTCTTTCCCGTTTTTTGTAAGAGATGGCGCCACCAATACTGTGCGAGTATTCAATGGTTGCATATGTCATAATCAAAGCTTATTCATATGTCAACAATTCCATACTAACACATTAGTTAAAATTTTTTCGCATCATAAATTTTTGATATCGTGAAAATGTCGAAATCTGAGCCGAGTCGACGTCATTTGCGGGAAGTTTCACTTTATTGGTTCAATTTGAAGAAATCTGCTGCCGAGACGCATCGATTGCTTCAGGAGGCTTATGGAGAAGGTTGTCTCGATGATTCAAGTGTTCGCGGATGGTTTCGACGCTTCAAAAGCGGTGATTTCGACGTGGAAGACAAGGAGCGTTACGAGCGGCCGCAAATCTTTGAAGATCGAGAAATGGCGACTTTGCTTGATGAAGATTCTTGTCAAACGCAAGAAGAACTTGCTGAAGCATTGGGAGTTGACCGAACAACCATTTCCAAGCGTTTGAAAGCCATGGGAATGATCCAAAAGCAAGGAAATTGGGTGCCGTACGAACTGAAGCTGAGAGACGTCGAACGGCGTTTTTTCACTTGCGAACAGCTGCTTGAGCGACATAAAAGAAAGGGTTTTCTGCATCGTATCGTGACTGGCGATGAAAAGTGGATACGTTACGATAATCCGAAGCGAAGAAAATCATGGGGACTACCCGGCCATGCATCATCATCGACGGCCAAGCCAAATATTCATGGCGCCAAGCTCATGCTCTGTATATGGTGGGACCAGCTAGGTGTGGTTTACTATGAGCTTCTGAAACCGAATGAAAGGATCACAGGCGAGGTCTATCGACGACAATTGATGCGTTTGAGCCGCGCACTGCGAGAAAAACGGCCACAATACTCCGACAGGCACGACAAAGTTATTTTGCAACATGACAATGCTCGCCCACATGTTGCACCGCCGGTGAAAACATACTTAGAAACGCTCAAATGGGAAGTCCTACCCCACCCGCCATATAGTCCAGACGTTGCTCCGTCTGATTACCATCTCTTCAGATCGATGACGCATGGCCTGGCTAACCAGCACTTCCATTCCTACGAGGAAGCCAAAAAATGGGTGGATGACTGGATAGAGGCCAAACCGGTCGAATTTTTTCGCAACGGGATTCGTATGTTGCCAGAAAGATGGGAAAAAGTTGTAGCTAGCGATGGCCAATACTTTCAATAATTCATTTGTAACCATTTTTTCACAATAAAGGCTCAAAATTTGAAAAAAAAAAAAACGGGAAAGACTTATTCACATACCTGATATATTCCGTACTAAATTAATGAATAATTTTATCGGTGTTACAGTCTTTATAATAGCATATATTAGTTAAAATAATGATAGTCAGACTATCCTTGTTTATGTTCACCCCGTACGTAGAATCTGAAATAAAATTAATAATAAAATAAAAATAAAAATACAATAATAAATAAAATAAACATAAATAAATAATAAAAGTACTTATTCTATGTTAATAAAGGACAACCTGACCGCCACCACCATCTGAAATGTAGAATTACCTTGGTGTCCGACGTTTCGAACCGCTACGGTTTATCGTCAGGTATTTTAACTAAATTGAAAAGTCAAGCATGCTACTTTATATAGCCCATCCCCACTCTAAATTTATTAGTATAACATTTCGACCTCCCCTTTTTCTTAACTTAAATGCGAAATACAAATTTTATATTAATAAAAAATGATAAGTGTTGTCCAATTTCCGCGACTCTAACATTAAATTTACATTATTGGGATTGATCAAAATATGAATATTTTGAAGAGTTTCTCTTTTATATTTATTCTTAATATCACGTTCCAAAATATTTACATTTTCAAAGTCGAAAGATTGTAACAAGTTTAAACTATGTTCTTTTAGCCCGGATGTACCATTCATGAGCTATATTAATGTTCATATATTCTTTGTTTTAGGTACCTTCCCGTTTATCTAATATAATATTTGTCACAATCTTTACAATTTATTCTGTATAAAACTCCTGTTTTCAAACATTTATCATCCTCATCTTTACAATTATTATATAGCTTTCTAATGTTATTATTGCTTTGAAAGTAAACTAGAATATTATGTTTTTTAAATGCACTTCTAATTCTTTCGGATAATCCCTTTACATATGGTAATACCACGATTTTATTATTATTATCCCTCTTTTCCATATTATGTTCTCTAGTGCTATTATAAATTGGATACACTCTCTCTGCAATCATTTTATCTTAGATAAAATTGTAATCCGATCGGGCTCGGATGAGCCGTTGACACCCCTCTCTATCTTCCTTCCAGGCCAGGCTTAGCGGACAGCCGAACTAGTTCGGCGGTGTCGCGATCGGGGCGTGTCTCCAATTCACAACACACCAGAACTTCGCCGTATAACCGCGCGGTATTACATGGATGGACCTTACAACTGTATGGTCTCTATCCTAGAACAAATTCGGTCTACTTCGATAATGTTGGCAGAAAAACCGAACACTCTATCTCCTTACGCGTGTTGACGAGCAATAATCTCTCTTCTTCCCGTGTCTCCTGCCTTCCCCCTCTCTCCCTCGGGCCCTGCTCATCTCATTCGCTCTTGGCGCGACGGCGATATACGCAATTCTATATATATATATATATACGTCGCGTGTGCGCGCATCAGTTCGTGCTCTTCGTGTTCGCTCCGATCTTCATGCTGTGGCTGTGGTCAACGGTAACTCAACAGAAGGAAAAATGGCGATTAGTCGCAAATCTATACACCTTTTTCCCAGGTACCCGGAGCAGGTTCTTACATATTGTGACTTTATATATATATATATATATACTTTTACTGGGGCTGGAGGGAGTGTGGATCGAATGATGATCTTTAACGGAGCGCCGCGCAACCAGGATCACGACTTTGTTCGGAGCTAGGAGTGAGACCGCTTGGCTTTAATGGAGCGCCGCGTACTCAGAATCAAGTGTCTTGAGAAATTGTAAAGCCGCTTGTCTTTAATGGTGCGCCACATAATTAGGATCACGACTCTACTATTCAGGATTTTCGGACGGGTAGGATTACTAGAGCTCTGGAGTCGGGATAGTTCTAGGAAACTTCATTCGGCCGCATCGCCGCGAGAACTGATTTTCGGGGGGAAAACTTGCCCTTTTATACACGAAAAATTAGTCGATCGAGTGTTTACGCCACCGTTCGACTAGTTTCGTATCGAGCCACTAAAAAGAATAATAATAATTATTCAATTATATAACAATAATAATTGCATTATAATTATAATAATTATATTTTAATATTATAATTGTAAACAATAAAATAATAGTATAATTGTAAACAACAAAATTGTTGTTTTTTGGATTCTGGATAATATTTAATTCTAGTAATATATTGACAATTATTACAATAAATTACATGAATTATATTTATGTAAATAATAATCAATTATATATTTTTCTCTGGTTAATTTTTATTATTATAATAACAACAATGTTAAATAATTAAGTTATTTTTCAATAATATTTAGTTTTAATAATAATAGCAATGATATTTATTATAATATAGTATAATGATAATAATCGTTATGTAAATAATGTAAATAATTTATGTATTTATAATAATATTTATTTGCACGTATTCTTTTATATGCGTGCTGTATATTAAATAATATAAAAGTATCGAAAACAAGACTTCTATATTATTTAATAAAAATATGGTGCTCGAAATGCAGTGACTAGTGCCTTTACTGACTCACGAGTTCGTAAGCACGAGAATGCGGGACATCTTGTCTACGCTGGCTGCTGCGCGGCTGCGCATCTTTCTCGCGACACCCACGTGTCCCCCTCTGCTCTCCCTTGACCTACGTTTGCGAGGCAGCTATATTTAATATTAATGCTCATATTGTTTTGATAATTGCGGGTTTAACATCTAGTCGGGATTATTGCCCGATTATTTTAATTTAAACTTTAATTATTTGGAAGTTTTGCGTGTATTAGGCTGTATAGACAATACAGACTGATCGTTGCATTTCCACCTGGTTCACAGAGCGAATATTTTATCATACATATAATTTGATACGTCGGTATTCAATTCAAGTATAACAAATATATTAAACTATATTAAAAAATCCTAATTTTTTTTTCATGCATTTATTGGACGGAATTTTTTTTTACAATAATTATAAAATTATATCATCTTGTATTGTTTGGTATTGTATTTTAAAATGTCTGCCGCTAATGGTCTCTCTGTGCGGACTTGAGCCAAGCCTGAAATATAACGTGGCTTCCTCCTCATAACTATACGTCATTCACGGCCGCGTAACCGTGGAGTGCTTGTCATCCTCTGGCTTGAATTCGGAGGCACGCCCACTGCCCTTTTCATGACGAGCACCACAACAGGCAGGAGCGGCCGGTGTTGTAAGGCCGGCTCGTTGTCAGTGTCAAGTGAGGCGGGCTTGGCAGCAGGCCAAAAACAATGTTAAGGGGCGCATCGAGGCCCCTTTTTTAGCATATCACGAAACCCTGCTAGGGGTTACACATTTTATTCGTGACACCCCCGGTTCAGTTGTTTACAAAATATTATAATTTTCAAAAGATTTCTGTTCAGTTGCTCGATTGTGACAATATTAGTTTTAATTACTAGTTTCATTTTATTAGTACCTATCAAGTTTCTTTGAACTTCTTTTCTATTGGAATTATTTACTGTAATTACGTATATTATTTTTTCTTGCTAAGGACGGTAGAGGAACTTGACGTGTACGAGCAGTGATTTCGATTAATTTCTGTTACATTTAATTATTCAATTATTATTGAGATAAAAGTCTCTGAGGGTATTCTTAGCTTCCTTTATTCGCTGGCAGATTTGGTTAGACTATTGATGCCCCTTTCGTCCATTCTGTTCAGGAGTCGTCGAATCGTACGTCTTCTTTTCGTTCTTTTTTCTGCGCACCTTTCTCGTGCTGCTGGTGATTGTGCTTGTAGTAGTATACGATAGCCTATTTTTATGATGATTCCCATACCAAAAATGGTATCTACTGATTGCTCGTCTACAACGGCAAAGTTTAATATGCCAAAGTTTAAATATGCCGAAGTATATTTAGTTACTTCGCTCTAACCGTGTTCTAAGCAAACGCAATTTGAGTTAAATAACCGTCCCAATTTCCTTGACTCGTTGTAATATACTGTGATATCATAGACTTGATTACTCGGTTTGCTCTTTCTACCGAGTTACACTGGGGGGTATACGGTGGTGTTTTACGATGTTGTATACCTGTTTTTGTTAACATATCAGTATATTTCTTTGATACGAACTGTTGTCCATTATCTGATATTATAGTTTTAGGAAAACCAAACCTTATATTTATTATCTTGTTGACTACATGGGCAACAGCTTTTTCGATAGCCTTTCAAAGTGCCTGTAGTTCGACCTATTTTGTAAATTTATCCTGCATTACCAGTAACCAGACATTAAGTTTCGGAGATCTTGGGAGTGGACCTACTAAATCGACAGCCACTGTCACCCATGGCTGATCAACGACAGTTGCGTGCACGCTTCCACATTTCTTACGTATACAGCAGTTTCTCCTAACAGTCCTGTCCAAAATAAAGTTTACCTATTCGTGATAATGTTTTTCCTACTCTCAAATGTCCTGCCAGTGGATGTTCATGAACATATTTCAACATACGTTTCTGGTCTTTTTATTTTTGCACTTTTTGCTTCTGGTCTTTCTATTTTCTGCAGTGTCATTAAAGTACAATATGTGCAGGATGTATTTATATAATTGTCCGTTTGTTACACAAAAGTCTGGGAAGACTTCTGCTTGCTTTTGTACATTCTTTCGTACATTCTTACGTAACATCTTTCGTACCAATCTTGATTTTTTATCTCACTTACAGCTACTTTCAACGGTTGTCTAAATAAACTATCTGTCAGTAATTTATCAGAACCTGGCCTATATTTTATCTTGAAATTATACTGGCTGAGTTCAAGGGCCCAACGAGCTAAACAACCAGACGAATATTCTATTTGATTTAACCACTACATCATGTCGAAACTTCCTCCAAATCTTCTATTTAATAGCCAGGCATTGTAATTCTGTAGCTGAATAATCCGGCGCTAAAATACCAACTGTTTACGTCCACGTTCGTGTGCCGGGGTAACGTATCCCTCATCTTTAGTTAATGGAGCAAAATGGTCTTTCAGGATAGGATCAAACGAGCTTTTGACATAACGGGTTTGGTGCACCTGGAAGGTACCGATACTGGGAGTGGGAAATTGACGCTTACTTTCACATTCAAATCGTTGGAACGTTGAGGCCTCTGTTAAGGCCTAGGTCGGAAGTACCATGCAGGCTACAGTCGTAGTGGAGAAACCGACTGATACAATCAGTGCTAGCACCTTAACAGAAAAGTGTCCTACGAATGAGGAAACAAAGAATGCTGCGAATACCCGCGTATCTCTTGTTGAACAAAAGGAGCCATCATGGTCATCATCTCTGAGATGGCCATCAGATGTGTTGTCATTAAGTCTCAGTCAACTATTCTGCAAAAGCTAGTTATCAAAAGCAAAAGCATTGGTGCACCGCAGTCATATTCTTCTGCTGCTGCTGCAAGTAAAAACAAAACAGGAACAACAACTGAGACTGGGCGTGGCAGCAAAAAAGTGACTGTTCCCAAGGCTCAACTTGCAAACGCAGTGATCAGGCCATCTCCAAGCATGGTTTTCCTTAAACCTAGGGAAGCGGACACCATGCCGTCTAAAGACAAGTGTCCCGCGTGCAAGGCTGCTATGGAAAGATTGATAAGCTCAATGAATTATGGACAATAATGCACGAAGGAATAAATGGTCTATTCCAATTTGGACAAGCTAGTAATACTGCATTCGTTAATTGTTTAATTTTGTTGAATGATACGGTTTCGCCCCAGTTCAATTGGGCATTCTTTATTATGAGTCTATCTAACGGAGGAGCGACATTCGATGTATCTTTCAAACATCGTGGATACCACGAAATTGAGTCCATGAATCACTGAATTTTATGCTATTTCTTGATGGAGAAAGGTTCAATACGGCTGCAGCCCTGTCTGAATCGGTTCGGAGGCCGTTTCAGTCGACTATGAGTCCCAGATACTTTAAACTAGAACGAGCAAATTCGCAATTATCCACGTTTAGTTTCAGACATGCAGCTCGTAATCGTCGGAATACTTCTTGTCATAGTTTGATATGTTCTGGATACGTTTTTCATATTAATACGATATCCTCTAGGTAAGCGAAAGCATGTGGGGCTAATTCTGGCATGATTAAACGGTCGAACAGACGTTGAAACGTAGCTGGGGCTGAGAGTAATCCGAACGGCATGACATTGATTTCGAACAATGCTTTACCTGGTACTGTAAATACGATTATCGGACGATTTTCAGGCCTCAGGGCTACTTACCAAAATCCATGTTTTAAGTCGATTGTAGATAAATACCTGGCTCTCTATAATTTATCTAGTGTTAAATTTATTTACGGTAGTCGATATGCATCTTGTTTAGTCATCTGATTTACTTTTCTGAAGTCCACACAAAAACGTGCTTTTCCATCTTTTTTTTCGACAATAACTCCTGGTGAACTCCACGAACTGTTAGTAGGTCGTATTACATTATCTTTTAGCATTTTCTCCACTTCTTTGTTTATTAAATCCTAAATTGTTGAATTTCGGGGCCGATATTTTTGTTTATTCAAAATCAAAGTTTTAGCACTATGTTGAGATTTAACAACGATTAACGGCCAAATTTACTCATTTCATTGTTCATAACAATTTTTATTTGTTTCTCTTCCTCTTTTGCTAGATTTTTCAATCCCATGGGTTCTTCTATTGAACATATGTGATGTATTTGGATTTGTTTTTCCTGGCATATTTTTTGTCCATTTAACTGTAGTTTCATATTTAAATTACGGAAAGCATCCTTTCTAGTAATCTAGGATGATTGAGATCATTCATTACAAAAAAACATTGTATTTTACGAACACCTTGTGTAAAACGTCTCCGAGCGTATGGCATTTACAATCCCTGGTGTAGATATCGTCTTTTCCACAAAAAATCTTGAGTCTATTTGGATATGTAAATCTATAATGTCCTTTTTCTTTGCATCTCCAACAGCATTGCTGTCTTTCATAGATCGTAGCTAATATATTCGGTGCATATTTTGAATTTTCTGGTCTACTGTTATATTTATAATTACTTGTTTTATTTACATTTGATATACTTTCTTCCTTATAGTGTTTTTGCACTATGTTGGCGAATATGGAGACGATATTCTGCTTGCATGTTATAAAACATTGTTTCACTTTACTGTTCGTCTGTGAAACCTCCTCATTTTCGCATCAACGTGATGAATGAGTGAGCAAAATTACGTATAGTCTCTCCAGATTCTTCAATTTTATTATGTGTCTGTTTGTCAAGATGTCTCAGTTCACTGGATGGCAAATAAAATTTTCGAAGAGCTTTTTCCAGTTCGGCAAACGTATGTATATTTGTGGCATAATTTCTATGTCAACGTTGAGCATCGCCTCTCAATAGTTCAGGAAAACCTCCGAGGATTTGATCGTCCGCTAGATGATATGCACGTTGCAGTCCGTACACTCTTTCCAGAAATGAATATAAGTCTTTACCTTCAAAATTATATCCCCATTTTCTCATCTGATCTAACACTCTTGCCGTGACCTGTAGCTGTGTTATTACATCTGTTATTTCAAATTGGACTATACATGGCTACATTTATTTGCCGTTGGTGAAGTTGTTCTTGCAGGCAATGGAATTTATTTTTCATCACTTCTATATTTTTAGTCCGGTCAAGATCTTCGTTATAATCTTCCATGTCAACAGGCTTTTCTTTAAATAAATCGGGATGCGCGCGCACAAAAGTAACTGAACGTTGTCTCAATGTGATAAGAGTACTCTCAGTACTTACTCTGTGTAATTATAATTCGCTCTCTACTTCTGCCTTGTTCAATTTATAGGCCCATTTCAATTTATACGAGCCCACACTCGTGGTCCGGACATTTTTAATTAATTTATTTTTATTCGGTGTAAAAAAATTAATTAATCAATCTATTATATTTATATTAATTTTAGTTAGTTAATAGATGGATTAATTAAAAATGTCAATTATCAATATAAATTAATTAATAATATTAAGTAACTGAGTTGTAATATTTTTGTATCAACTTTTATAAAACAAAATTTTTACAAAAAACTACTAAGTATACTTCTAATAATAATTAGTAAATTTAATATATAAGCAGATACTTATTCTCCATATAACTGGTATATAAATATAAATATATAAGTACCTATGAGTTCATTAATATAAAAGAAATCTTTCGAATAAAAGAAAATTTATAATGAATTGAGTACCTCTTTTTAAAGGTTATTATTATACCTAAATAATTTATTTATATATCATATTTAAATCTTATAGAACTTTTCTATGTATCATAATGATCGTAAATACGTATTTTAAAATAATATATATCGTATATTATAGATAATATACAATAATATACATTTATAATAAAATATATTTAAAAATACAATATGATACATAATATTTATAATTAAGAGAAAGAGTAATTACATGTCATTTTAAAATAATGTTTATTAATTAGTATGAATAAAATTTCCTTAAATAAAACTTTACTAAAATCAATACAGTGTGTCAATATATTAATCTTTATATCAATAATATAAATTTGCTATTTTATTCAAGTAAAATGTATAAAAACTAAACTCTTAACCTCATTCTAAAATAATAAAATATATTTTTAAAAATAAAACGAATAATTATCGATATATGATGTGCGTTCAAATAATAATATGATTTTGTAAATATCGAGGACTACGTCCGTTCGATTATTGATTTTTTTTATTTTGTGTTGGTAAATATGTACGGTATACATATGCACGGTTTTAGCTCTATAGCGTTATTTGTTTGTTTGATAGGCACGCAAAGTTATAAGTGTATTGTGTGCTGAGCGATTTCCTTTTACCAAAAAAATGGAACAAACAGTTTGCATTAAATTTTATGTCAAAAATAGAATGCAGTGCTCTAAAACTCTTGAAATGTTGACAGTTGCTTACGAATACTCTACTTTGAGTAATAAGAATGTGCAAGTGATACAAGCTGTTCCAAGAAAACCGTGAGGATGTCCAATTAGAATCTCGACCTGGACGTCCTCGCACGTCAACAGATGAAAATGTTCAAGCAGCGAAAGATATCGTGTTAAAAAATCGTCGAATCACAATCAGAGCAGTTGATTAAGATGTTGGCATATTCGTTGGTTCATGCCATGCTATTGTTTGGATGTTTTAAACAATGAGACCTGTATCAGCGAAATTCGTTCCAAAACTGCTTAATTTTATCAAAAGAACCGTCGTATGACCATAATTCAGGAGATGTTGATTGAAGTCAATAATGATGCTGATTTCTCAAAAGATATAATAAATGATAAATTGTAAAAATATGTTTATGACGTCGAAACTAATACCCAATCGTCCCAATGGGAAAGACTAGAAGAACCAAGACCGAAGAAAGCACTCGAAGTACGATCAAATGTCAAGGTTTTACTCACTGTCTACTATCATTATAATGGCTTAGTGCATCAGGAATTCTTATCACAAGGTTGTAGGGTCAATAAGGATTACTATCTTGAAGTTATGTGCTATTTGCATAGGTGATACGTAAAAAAACGTCCAGAACTCTGGAAAAATAATTCGTGGTTATCGCATTACAATAATGCACCTGCTCATTCAGCTATGCTTATGAGAAATTTGTTGTCCAAAATCAACAACAATCATACCTCAGCTTCCATATTGGCCAGATTTAGCATCCACTGGTTTTTTGTTTTCTTAAAACTGAACATCCCATGAAAGCACATTGATTTTCAATGATTGATAAGATTCAAACTGCATCGCTGAAAGAATTCATGGCTATACGAAAAAGTGGTTATCAGAAGTGCTTCGATGATTGAAAAAAACGTCGGAACAGATGTATTATATCTGAGCGGGTTTAATTTGAATGAGATAACATAAGTATTGATTAATTTATATAATTAATATCGCTTCCTTCCTTCCTTCCTTCTTTCTCGCTTCGTTCAAGCACGGGGGATCGCACAACGATTGGGCCGCGATGAAATCAGTACGCGACTCTACAAACTTGTTTTGCACGATTCGATTCACCGGGAGCTGGTGATCACCGTCGGGATAGGTGCTCAAGATTGAGGTATTAGTTTGGCTGGAGCTCTCCCTCTCTCTCTCTCTCTCTCTCTCTCTCTCTCTCTGGATTTTTTCGTGCTCTCCCTTCCGTAGCTTGGCGGTGAAGATCTTCTTCTTCTCGTACTTCTTCCTTTTTCGCGACGGTCGCGCACTCTCGCGGCTCGCGCTTCGCGCGTTTTCGCTGTCGCGCATAAACACTCGGTTTTCACCGAGACGCGGGGGGAACGCGAGAACCGGCAAATTTAGCCGGTTAGAAACTCCCCCTTCCAAACCGACGTGCGAGGCGCATCCGTCCATGTTTCTGCGCCGGCTTTTACTGTGGGGGTCTTGGTGGAGATAGGGATAAGAACTTAGGTATGGTAATGGTTATTTGGGGATCGGAATCGCTCGGAATAGAAATAAAACTTTATGGGCTTCGCCTTGTAAAAAGAAAAAAAAATAAACCTAACTTTGTGTGTGGCTGTAGAGGATCTCGCATAGTCTTCGTCTTTCGGTAATGATTCTATATAATACTAAAGGGAATTCTTATTCTACTTACAAAAAAGAAAATCATATGCGCCATTTATAAATTCCTTTCGGAGGTCATTTGCAGGTCATTTGTAGTACAGAAGCAACAAAAATCGTACGCGCCATTTATAGATTACTTCTGGGGCCATTTGTATAAAAATAATCAGAAATGTCATTTAACAAAAGAAAATAATACGCGCTATTTATATAATCTCTAGGGCCATTTATATTTATATTTGTAAATACATCTGCGCCATTTATATGTTTAATCGGATGGGGTAAACAAACGAAATGGGGAACAAAATTACATCTTTGGGTTCAATCTATAGACTAAAACTACTCCTAACATCTAGAGAAAATAAAATTACACCTACATGCTTAACCTATGTATTATAAACTAATCCTAATATCTAAAGAAAAGAATAGAAATGTCGCTATTTGTATGTAACTTGTAACCTCTATACTATAACTAATCCTAACGTCTACAGAAAATAATTGAAAAATGGTCATTTGCACGGCCTTATTCCTAGTGGTACAAAGTAACTGCTAACCTATCTAATCTACGCATTTATACGGGTGATCTTTATCAACTTATGGCTAATGTCTTTTTGTTTGGTGTGGGGCTCGAACTGTCTGCCCTCTATGACGGTGTTTTCTTTGTGTTGGTATTCCTCTGAAGCAATTCACGCTGCGCTGGTTCCTGCTACGATGTGGATGGCTGAAAATGAGGTTCACATCTTTTAGTGTAGCTTCTCAGCTGTCGATGGGCAGCGTTGGGGGACCCGGCAAGTAACGTTCTGTTTGAGAGGAGCCAATATGTGCTCTCTTCTTCTAGTGCTACTATTCGTCCTCCAACCTTGCACCATCGTCGTATTGCCGCGCTCGCGTGTGCTCAATTTTCTGACTCATCGCTGTTTCTCGTATCATGACCTCGTCGTAACATGACCTACCGTGACGAGTTTTACCTTTTCGGGGTCCTTACTCAATCCGTCTTTGTGTACGATGTAACCCAGGTAACGTACTTCTGGGCAGCAGAACTCAGACTTATCTTTGTTAATTTCGAGTCCAACCTGGTTCAGGCGGGCTAGTACCGCTTCCACTTGCTGATTGTGCTGTTCGAACGTATCAGTGGCGATAATGATATCGTCCAAGTAGACAAAAACGCTCGGTTGCCATTGTGGTCTGAACACAACGTCTATGCCGCGTTGGAAACTAGCGGAAGCGTTGGTCAGCCCATTTAGGATTCGGGGCTGCTGCAACAGCCCTTTCTGTGGGACTGCAAAGGCAGTTATTTCCTTACGATCGTCATCTAGAGGAATCTGGTGATACGCCTGGCTCAAATCAATCTTAGAAAGATAACGAGCGTCACGCAGATTATCCAATAGGACGTCGATGTGAGGAAGAGGATATGCATCCTTCTTCGTCACCTGGTTAACTGCCCTGTAGTCAATACAGAAGCGGATCTTGCCGTCCTTCTTCGGCACGATCACCGAACAAATGCTTCACGAACTCTCCGAAGGTTCGATGATTCCTTCAGCGAGAAACCTTTCGACTTCTGCGTGGGCCTGCCTTAGTAGTTTGTCCGGTATACGGCGGAGGCGCTGTTTGATTGGTCGATGGCCTTGCACATCTATATGATGGGGGGGGCATTTGTGCAAGTTTTAGGACCCCTGTCTGTTTTGGTATTAGCTGCTCCAGCAGCTGGTTCAGCTGCGGGAGCCTTTGTCCCTGCTCTAATGTCGCTACTCCATTTACTGCTGCTAAGGCACTGATTGCTTGGATTACGTTGTTCGAGCTCGTCACAAAGTCTCGCACTATTTTTCTAGGTGTTTGCCAGGTCGCCTTGGCGAAATCAATCGTCATCTGTAGCTGGATCAACATATCCATCCCGAGGATGATATCGTACTTCAGGGATGTCGACACTCTAAAGCGCGCTGAAATCTGCTGCTCGTCTATTTTTAGGAGGAGATCTACTTGTCCGTCATTAGAGCAAATCTGGCCATCTGGCAGCTGCATGAAGGACACTATTGGTATGATTGCCGATTTTATGATGCGTGCTGGTCGCGGTCCGATGTAACTTGCGCGCCCCGGGGTCTATCAGCGCCGGAAATATCTTGCCTGATAGTCCTATATTCCGGAAGAATCGATTTTAGTCTTGCTGAATTGGGGCTGCGTTTCGGGACTCAGTAACATCCGTGGCTACAATTGTCGCACCTTTTGTGCTGGTCGTTTCATTGTTTGTTTTGGGAGTCTCTTTGTAGGAGGTAATGGGGTCGACTCCGGTAACCCTTTCCCTTACGCATTTCCCTGGTTTTTCTTATTAGGTCCGCAACGGGGACAGTTGGCCGTGGTAATGCCATCTTCACCACAGTTGTAGCGAAAGATGAGTCTCCTTTCGGGGCATCTATCCGCCCAATGACCTGGTCTATTACACGTCCAGCAAGGTCGATTGTCTTTCGCTGCATATCCTCGTTCTTCGCGAGGTCGTGGTGACTCGTGACGCGTCCTGTCCTGGTTCGTATATCGGTCGTTGCGGTCTCTGCTAGGCGACCGAGGATAACGTCTCGGTTCGTCGTTCCCTCGAGCAGAGCGGTAATCGCGGGAGGGGCTGTTAGTGGTATAGGTTCTATTTCGTGGGGATGGACTCCATACCCAGGTTCGTCAATTAGTCTTGGTCGAGGCTGAGGGGTGTTGCTGATCGATATCTGGGCGAGGGGCTTCGTTTTCGCGAATCGTCTGCCCTATATCGTCTTTCTTCCCGTGGGTGCCTCGGTGGTGGGCTATGACTTCCGTCCCTAATTCGCGGTGTTGACACAGGGCTCGTGTCAACTACTTTTCTCGATGTCAGTTTCGATGTAGGTGGTTCCGTTATCGAAACTCGTTTTGGCTGATCCTCGTCTAGGGCTGCTACTCTTGATCGTCTGGTCGCTCTTCCAGACGAGGGCATGCTGCGCTGCTCACCAGGCAGTTCTCTGCGGCTGGTGGCTCCTTGTATTGACGAGTGAGCTCTCTTTTTAGTTCGATCTGTTGTCCTAATACTTGTAACTCATCTATGGTGTTAAATTCTTTTTGGTCGATTTTGTCGAGGAATGTAGGGTGTAGATTTCTATAGACTCTATCAATTGTGCTGTCGGCGATAACGGTGGCGACACTTTACCTACTAGCGCTCGCATACCTATCAGGTATGATCCGACGGATTCGTTTGGACCTTGCGTCCTCTCTCGCAGCCGTCTTAAGATGCTCTAACGTGTGCCACCCCTTGTATATCGGTGCGAGCAGACCCGTATAAAATACCGTGTATCATCTTT
Source organism: Sycobia sp. Sy_11 (assembly GCA_018907035.1). Lineage (NCBI taxonomy): Eukaryota > Metazoa > Arthropoda > Insecta > Hymenoptera > Epichrysomallidae > Sycobia > Sycobia sp. Sy_11. The sequence continues at coordinate 112,857 of JACCIC010000278.1, read as the reverse complement.
AGTATGTCTTCTGCTGGTATATTGAGACTTTCGCAGGTCTCCTCTAATCTCTCTATGAATAAGGAATTCACATTCTCTTGCGGCGTTCCGGAATATTTTACATTCCACTGTCTTAGTAGTTATCCTGTTCGTGTCTCCTTGAGATACGAGCTGCCGTACGATCTGTTTTGCTGCCAGCTCGGGGGATGGAGAATTTCATTCGATCGGGGTGGTGATGGTGTTACGGGGTCTTCTGCTGGGGCGTTATTTGGCTTTTGCTGCGCGTGCTGCATATTTGCAGCATACTGTCTCATCCAAGCATTATGTGGATCGTTCCATGGTCCTGGTAGGTTATACAGGGGTTCATCATAGGTGCGGGCATTGCCTCTGCGTTGTGCAGGTTTGTGCTATGGGCCGGTGGTGCTGGCCACGGGCCCATATTATAACCTCCAAATGGAGTGTTGATGGGAAAACCCCATGGTAGTGTTGTCGTGTTTGTTTGATGTTGTGGGCTCTGCTGAGCGGCAGTATTCCGTGTTTCTATATCAACAGCCGCTGCTTTCTTAGTTTTTATTTCCTCTGCTGAGTTCAGCTCTGTGGAGTTTAGTACCTCCGATATCTCGGAAATATCCGGATGAACCTCGTCGTTCATCTCGTTCCAGTCAGCAGCGCTTTTTCCGAAAACCCGTCTTAGTTCAAATCTAACGAGTCTCTCTTGGAGGGCATCGACGTTATCTTTACTGTTGATATTATTTTGACTCGCTTCTTGTATTAGCTTTTCTGGCGGCATTTCTGTGAAGAGGCTATGTAGCCTTCTTTCTTCGTTGGCCAGTGCCAGACTCGTCAATGGCTTCGCTTCCATCTTACTCGAATTTTATAAAATTTTTATAAAATTTTTTATTTTTTATTTTTATAAAATCATAGAGAATTTCAACAACAAAAAATATTTTTTTTTAATTGTTTATGCAAAAAAATTATTTATTTATTGTTTATAAATTTCTGTTATTAAACAAATGATCTTTATGTCCTCGTTGATCTTTGATTGGTGATTCTAAATGTGAACTTTATTGTAAACTTCTTTTCTCACGTGGTATGTTATTTATTTATTTATTTATTATTATTATTTGGATTATTTATCCTTCCTCTTGTCCCTATTGCTTTAACTTTACCTGATTTTGCCGATACTTCAATAATCTTCTCGTGTTCGTCCTGGTGTTGTTTATTTATTATAAATTATTAAATTATTTATTATGTATTGTTTGTTAATTATTTAGTTAATAATTGTGGATCAGCTATTACACTGAACAATATACAGTGTCCCTCGCTGGAAAAAAGTAAGAGCTTGAAGTTTGATTGATATATATTTTTTTGTATATACTGCTTAAAAACTTTATTTATTTATAATAAATTTATTGATATTGTTTTTATTGTTAATTAATTGTTATCCTATTTGTAAATCACCTCTATATCTCTTCTATGGCTTCATACTGCTATGATTTTACAATCTTGTTATTTGATCTTATATACGTGCAGACTTACCATATGAGTTATATGTTCTCTAATATTGCTTATTATATATTTAATTACTACTTTACCTGCAAAAAGACATTGTGTAAATGGCTTACCGTCTATTTTTACTATAAGCGTTGAGTTTTATATCAAGAGAAATTGCATATTCAGATTGTGATGGTCACAGAGTTGTTTAACTGATTATTTATTTATTTGACCTCCTTATTTATTATAAATTAATTAATGTTATCCTTGTTTCGTGTTCGTGCTAACTTTTTATTACACCCTTGTGTTTTTTTTTCTTTAAAACTTACCTCATAACAGAAACGCACTTTCACCTATATATTTCTTTGTATGACAGTTATACTACCTCCACACTGTGCAAGTGTAAATTGTTTATTTATTACTATCTATTTATTTATTACTATCTATCTATTTTACAGTTCCTCTGCTTATTGTTAAGGTATTTGCACTGAATGTTCGATATTTTGAATTATCTCTGTCTAGCTGTACTTTATAGAATGCAGTGACAGCGTATGGTATAAAAATACTCTCAAAGTATATTTGCAAAAATTTATAATTATTTATAAATATTTACTACCTTAATATCCACCATTGCTGTGGTCAACATAAGTCTTTTGCACTTTACTATGATCGAAAATTCGTTTTGCTTCCCACACTTTTTATGTTTTCAATTTCTGTCCCCTATATGTACCACACTGGACATATAGGTTATACTATCTTATGTAGCAGACAGGTATTACCCTTTTTATATGTGTCACATTCACTGCACTGTCACTGATTTATATTCACTGACGTATATTCGCTGATCTCGTGCTGGGTGTTTTTTTCATTTTTTCTGAATTGCACAGGGGTAACTGGTACTATTTATACACTAACAGATACTTACAACACATTCATCCCATACAAAACAAATAAATGTACTTGATATCGACTCCTTTTATTGTGCTGATTACTTCCTTGCTGTTCAAGCTGTCAATTAGCAACAAGAAAATAGATTTCAAGCAAGAATCTTGCTTGTTAGCAATATACACATTCCTCGTCGAGGGCCTGTGTTTTCCAACAGGTTATTTCTATTGACAACCATAAATTATTGTTAGACTCCTTTTTATTAATGCATTCTCAATACCACTTGCTTTCCTGAGCAATATACAATTCTTACATTTACAAAATGTGCATTATTTTCCTTTTTATAGCACTTACAAAGCAGCTGTCAGTTGCTGTTGTTCAGCTGATCCATGCTTACTATGAGAAAGGCTCGATGTTTTCAATTTACTCTTTTTTGTATGGGAGATGGCTCGAGAAAATGTATAAGGGTATTTGCCACTGACTTATAAAAGTTAGTAAGCTGGACGAGAAGGGGAAAGGGCCATAAGTACATCATTCAAACATATAACGATTTGTGTGAAACATGAATTTATATAATGTTCAATAAGATATTATATGATAATAAAAGAAATATCATTTGTAAAATGTTATTTTAAATAATAATTAAATATATATATAAATAAAATATATGACATGAGCACATTAATGTAAATTTCATAATAATAATGGAAAATAATAATATATAAACATGTACAAGATTTTATATATGATACTACACACGTCTGACATAATATACTATACTGACATATATAATATAACTATATTACTGGAGCTTGAAGGAGCTGAACGACATCTGAATTATTATTGATATTTTAATTGCATCTATCTCTTTTTTTATATGCAACTATATTTTATTTAAAAGAATTTAATATTCGTACATCTTAGATTCATAACTATTGATGCAAACATACTCTTATTGTTATTTTTAACACAGTACTTTCTTAATGTATGAATTTGAAATAAGTTTTTTTTTTTTGTTTTATATTTAGAATTTAAGAATTAATATGCATATTATATAGCGTATGCGTATATCATAACTTTTTACCAATCGTACTTATATAACAATACTTTTAAAGCAAATTTTGATTAGAAATAAATGTAAATAGACATGTATTCATTACTTTTAAGATTGTGAATAGTGAAATAAGAAATAAAAATAATCTGAACGTATAAAATATAGTATGAATAAGAATGATGGCTTATGCTATATAATTGTTGACAGAAGTATGAAATTAGACTATGAGAGTTTGCAGCAAGTTGAGTATTGCTAATTATAATTCACTAAAAAAAGAAATTCACACATTTATCCATAGCCTTTGCATCTGTATGAAATTTTGTTTATTTCTTTAGTGTCATTTTAACTTATATCAAAAAAATTCTTTAATTCCGAGGGGTACTACCAATAATAGTTAAGATGTACATAAATATTTTAATAATATGCAATTAGAAATTCAGTGCAGCAAAAATTTCTCAGGAGAAAGCATCTAGTTAGCGAGGGGGCGGGGGGGTCTCATACATGTCTTTACTCTATGTTGCGCGCGGTGGTTCTACTGCGCATTCTCGTGCGCCGCATTTCGCTCTTCGCCACGTGCTCATGCATTACACGATTGCAATTTTTCTTTTTACCTTAACTGGCCGATATTCCTAAATTCGCACGGAGGGAAAAACTGCGGGAGACGGTTTATCACATACATATATATTTTCTCGCGTATGTTTTAACGCGATCGTGCGGGACGACACATATATTTCCGCGTGTATTTTAACGCGGTCACGCGGGGCATAACCGTCCGTAAGTTAGTTCAACCGCGACATACCTTTTATGCCCGCAGGCCACACTGCTTGGGCGCCATTTTATAACCGCATACTTATGTGCGGTTACGTTTTACTTACTTGGTCGTTGTGCGTTGCTTGCCGGCTGCGCTGGACCTGAAACGGGGGAATGAGGGAATGCGAAATAACGCGAGACAAGCGTATGGAATCAATGCAGATTTATTTATTACGCATTCTTTACACTACAATTTCGGCAACGGAATATATGCACAAACTCAGCTCGCGCGGCGACGACCTTTTACAACGGGAGCGGATTCCGCGGGCGCGGGGAAATATCGAACGACGGGGAGTGGGATGGGGAGCTGGCGCGGTGTGTACCACCATGGCGTACAACCATGGCGCGCCTAGTCTCGAGGACGCGCACTCTTTAACATGTAATAGAACAGAGGGTACTTGCCGGGACGACGCTTCGCCGTTGCTTCCTCTTGTTCCGGGGTAGTCTTCTCTTTCGTCCTTCCTTCCTTCCTTCTCTCTCTCTCTCTTTCACTGTAGCTCTCTTTATCTTTCAGATCGCTTCCTTCCTTCCTTCCTTCTTTCTTGCTTCGTTCAAGCACGGGGGAACGCACAACGATAGGGCCGCGAAGGAATCAGTACGCGACTCTATATACTTGTTTTGCACGATTCAAATCAGCGGGAGCTGGTGATCACCGCCGGGATAGGTGGTCGAGATGGAGGTATTAGTTTGGCTGGAGCTCTCTCTCTCTAGATTTTTCCATACTCTCCCTTCGGTAACTTAGCGGTGAAGATCTTCTTCTCCTCGTACTTCCTCCTTCTTCACGACAGCTACGCACTCTCGCGGCTCGCGCTTCGCGCGTTTTCGCTGTCGTGCGCGGTTACAAACTCCCCCTTCCAAACCGACGTGTGAGGCGCATCCGTCCATGTTTCTACGCCGGCTTTTACGGGGGAGTTCTTAATGGAGATGGATAATATGGTGAAGCTCATATATATGACGATAAGAAAATATCAGGTGGCGCAGGTAGACGCGTAGTAAAGAATTGTGACCATAGAACTACTAAAAAATTTAGCAGCATATCACGTGCATTGCTCCGCACCCAATTAGAATCTCCATCTGGCCGCAGCAGCGGCTCGGGGAGCTGCTTACCCCGAGCTTTTATAAGCATGAGCGTGGCCGCGAACTTCAGTTCTGAGTTACAATCCATTTTTTAAAACACGCACCTCCACTATAAAAGTTTTTCAGTACATTCAAAAGACACTAGCAGACGCATCAAAAGCACCGAGCCCACGCGAAACGCACAATCTCTGTCTTTGTCTCTCTCTCTGGACAGAGATAGTAAGGGTTGTACGAAAAAAGAGAAAAAGAGAGAGATCAGAAATAAAAGTAAGTAAATTAATAAATATTTTTTCATTGGTTTTACAGGTCAATCAAATCAATCGATAACAATACGTAACAATATCAATACATATCTACATTAACATTAATACATCAATACATTAATTAACATAAATACATCAATACATTAATTAACATAAATACATCCGTTCCTGATGAGGAGCCGTAGCGAGCTCAAAACGTTGGACTGGATCTTCAATTAGGTAAGGGTATTGGGGACAGTCAGATTGAACTTTACTAACAAAAAATTTTTTCAGCTAATATTTTATTTTCAGATTAGTCTACGGGAGTGACTGTATACAAGGACAGTCTGACTGTCATGATAATTTTTAATTTAATTTTTATTTTTATTATTTTTGTGTTGATTTGATTGGACTGTAAGACCAATGAAAAGAAAAATTTATGAATTTGTATATAAGTAGTCGACAAAAGTACAATTAAAGTATAAAAGTAAGTAGCAATAAAAATTTATGTTCTGTAATTATTCCTCGCAACCATATCCTAATCCGGGGAAACGATCGGTCCTCCATTTAGTTGAGGACTATGCATGCTCCATAAACTTTGTATGGCCCACTAAGGTTTTGAGACAGACTAGGGAAATAAGTTGGAAGGCGGAGGTAGGTGTAAGCTATTTCCCTGAAAGGAAATATTTTTCATCTAAGTGAAGCCATTGGCCTTCAACCTATATAAAAAAAAAATAGGTATTATTATTAGATGTTGGGAAAGTAAACATAACTTGGTTTAAATGGAGGAATCTCTAGGCTCAAAAGGGCAGCGCATACTTCTAATACATCTTGTGCACCAGCAGTGTTCACCTCGGAAGTGACATATGCCTCCACATTGACGTTCAGATCGAATATTCATGGTGTCAAGGTTATGCTTTACATTTGGTGGAATCAGCTCGGTATGATGTTTTATAATTTATAGAAACAGAGTCAAACTATCACAGGAAATCGATATCGAACGCAATTGATGCGAATGTTCTGAATCGAAATCTAATGCAGAGATATCGTTATCGAATGCAGTATGCTCTCTTAACTGTCTCGTACTTCTCAGCTCAACAATGGTTGATTTCAGACTAATCCCGACACCGTACTAGTGTTCTCAATACCAGCTCTTGAAGTATACTTTGAGTAGACAGAATTTTTATCTTTGTACTGTACATAATGAAAGTATGAAACGACAAGATGACTAATTAGGAAACGTGTGAATACCATGAAATCCATTAAAACGCTGATGTGAAAAAAATCTCATGACTGCCTCAAACTTTATCACAAAATGTGGTTTTTGTGATCACAGGAATAAACCCAATTCACCTATTAGTGGATGAACGCAAAAGGATTTATTAATGTAAAATAATATAATTGATAGGAAAAACAATGCAAGAGTATATATGAACTGCAGTAAAGATAATGGCCAACAAACTAACAACGTTGAACGATACCCATAATCGACTTATTCAACTCTTGCATATACACGGGGACTTTTATCAATTTCTTTCCTGGACGATTACGGTAATCTCTTTAAAATTCAAGTATTAATGTGGTCTTGCTTGTACATTATATACTTATATAGTTGTGTGAAATTATCTGATTTTATACTGAATAAGCGTTCGTTTTGACAAGTGTTTACAAAATTTGACAAATTTTATTCTATTATACGAAATTAAGGGCGACTGAAGCGCATGAGCATGATAAACTTTAAAAAAATTCTACTCTAAGCGAAACATTGTACTCCTATAGATCCATCACTTTAAGAACGGTGATTATGATATTAAAGACTGCCCACGTGAAGGAAGTTCATTACCTTCGAACAGATTGAATTACAGCTATTGCTCAATGAAGATTTGTGGAAAATATAAGGCGGGCTTCACTTAGAATTACAAATCACCCGTTAAGTTATTTCGAAGCGATGAGTGCCTTAAGAATAATTAAAAACCGAAGAAATTCGGTTCCTTATGAATTGCAGCCACATACGTTGAGCGTCGATTTCTAACCAAGGTACTACTGCTGCAGAAATAAAAGAGCAAAGGTTTTTTTATTCATCATTACGATAGTGAAACATTATTTTGTTAATCAATCCATGAAAAAAATAATCTTGGTCATTCCTGTACGTAACCCACTATTTCATTTCATTAAATTAGCATTATTTTTATAAGATATTGAAGTCAAATGCGATATGTAGTACTGAAATTGTCTGGCAACTTGAAGCCATCTTTCCTCTTTTCCTCTCTTTTGTTTTGATTGGTCGAAATTCATTAGTCAGATTTTTGGTTTTAATGATACTTTTCTTAATAATTTCTTTCTTGAGTAAGTTGGCTCTTCATTGGACTTAGCATATTTTTGATAATTAGTAAAATCTCCTGTTAAGTTCAAATTATGCTCTTCTTCTTCTACCTACCCGTAGTAGTCATCATTCTGCTCAATAAACTGTCCACCGTTACATGATAATAAATTGATAATTTTATTTTCGCTCTCGTGTATATAAATATAATTATTACTGATTGGTATCAAAAAACGACTTCTTCGAATAGAATTTTACAATTTACTTCTAATCACTCTATTCGCGCCGCTTACATAATAATAGTAAGTTTCAAGTCTTATACGCCTGGTATTATATTAAAAGTCTAACTAACTTACAAAGGATTTGGAGTATGATAAAATCAATGACATAACAATTTAACGTGGAAGTGTAAGAGAAACAAATTTATTAAAGGTTCGAACAACTAGTTTCTAGAAATGCTAAAGTAATATGCGCTGACAAATGATTAGTATATCAAATAACGCTGACAGTTCGTCTCAAAGACGCAGTTGCAACTGCTTTTCAAACTGCAAGAAAGCGCTGCAGAACCTCTAAAACGCCCCCTTTTGAGGGTCTTCCCACGCTCCTTTTATAATAATATAAGCTTCAAATATCAGAAAATAAACGTTGAAAATTTCTCGCTCGGATAGTCATCTTATGGATTAGGCCCGCCCACTTTATGATCTTCTTAAGACCAACCTGAAGGACCGTGCCACAATCATCCCAATTACTTTACAATACATATGCGGTGCATCTGGGTTTTATAACTAGAATTCTCATTGATGCCTGCAGAGAACTTGTCAATATAAGTTCCCATACTACAGATAAGGCCTTTTAGGCCTTGATATTGACTGAGAACTATAATTAAGGCATGCTTCCGCGCTGGAAGCGAGATTTTTCGAGAGATTTGAGAGTCTCCAGAGATTTTCGAGTGATTTTTAGAGTTCTACTACACTGCTTCTAAATACGTTTATTCTACTTTCTTGTGAGAATATCTAACTATAGACTTGGACAAGTCGACTTAGCTTATCGATATTGCTCTTGGAAGGTGTTGAATTCTTACTTGACTTATACACTTCCAAACAACGAAGTAGCAGCATCAATCAAACATTATTTTTAATTTGATTGACAGAGCTTTATTATTATCACACAACAGTTTTTATAATAAAAACATTGACATAGTAAAAAATATTCTACAAAAAAAATGGTTACCCTCCTCAATTTTACAATAAACATTTAAAAAATAGAATAAATTATATTAGATATAGCCATAGTAATAATAATAATAATAATAATAATAATTCTAATATGGTCTGTAATCAAAACAATAATCGATCTCGATTAACTATTATACTGTTACCTTTTATTAATCCCTTTTTTAAAAATTGTTCTAAAAAATTGAAAAAATTTCATATTTTAATAGTGCGAATTATAATAATAAACACAATAATATTATAAAATTAGCAAAAGACAAAACAAAAAAAATTGGAAAAAGCTGGAGTAGTACATAAAATTAATTGTAAACATTGTGATGCAATATATATAGGTGAAACTAAGCAAAGCTAACAGATTTTATTAACGAACATTTGAAAAATAACAACTCTGACACTGTTATTAATATAAATTGTAAAGATGATTCATACACTTTTAATTAGGATAATGTGAATATATTAGATATTGACAATAATTTTAAAAAACGCACTTTGTCTGAAATGCTTTTTATACAACGTAGGTAGGTAGGCTATAGGCATACTGGCACATAGGCATTCTGCCACAGCAAAATGTGTGCCAGAACGTATACATTCATTCTGGCACACTCCTACTCCTCAAAATTGTGCCAGTATCCCGTCCGACGATACACCGACGAATTACTCAAAGTTCCATTCCAATCGAGCAGTACCTGGAAGAGCGGGCAGTGCGCCTTGAAATGTGCCATTATGCCTATAGCTATTAATTCTACTTTTTAGTTGTTTTTTTCTGTTGGTTGCTAATGGAGGACTAATAGAATAATTTCAAGAGTTTCTCTTTGTAAGATTATCCATTGGCTATTTAAATAATCTTTCTCACATCTCCACTTATTGGATTACACTGAACGATGCGGTCATGGAAGATCAAACAATAAGCTGTAGTATTGTTTAGAAAGTTATTTCTTGCCTCAATTTCTAGCCGCACGTCTACAGGAGCGTTCTTTATAGATTCATTTTGTCGTGAACAATCGATAACTATGAAGGGTTAATTGAAAAGAAAGTTTGTCCTTGTATGGAGTGGTTGAAGATCTCTTGCATAGTATGTTTTTTGAAAATTTGCATAAATATTATAGAGTAGTGCATATTGATTATTAGCAATGTCAAGATTTAGATTATTATATGAATAATATTATGAATTTAAGAAAAGCCTCACATTACTAATATTACAATGATCAAAACGACTTGCATTTGCAGCAGGTCCTTTTTTTTCTTCGTCTGTAAGCCAGGAATGATAAAACGAGGTTTTTCCAATTGATTGGAGGTTTTCACTGTCCAGATATGTTTATTTGCGCTTGGTAGAACAGGATATTCAAATACTTCCCATGAACGATAACACATTGAAATAGGACTATCCTTGCCAATAAAATTTAAAAGTTGTATTTTTTGTTTATCGGATGCAATGACATAAGGCATTAGCCATTCAAGCTTGCTTATTTTTATGTCACATTCTTCATATATAACATTATTACCAACTGTAGTACCTTCGTGGATTATTGCATTAATGTCCGATCTTGATCTTATGAGAATAAGTTCATGCTTCATATTAACTACTATTTTTTTGTAATCTTCTGCAAAGCCCAAAATCATATTCAGTGGAATAGCAATGTCAAAGTTTCCTTGTTTATCTACCAGAGATTTCGACCCATCTTCATTGCCAAGCCAGCCTGCATTTTCAAACATGAGAGTCTCATTGCGAATAAACGAAGTCCACCCTTTCATCACACTACTTAATCTGACATTTTTACTTTTGTCTATTTCTACTCCATTAATTTCATAGCGAATTTCATCAAAAAGATGACAAATAGCATTGTTAACAAATCCAGATTTCATAGGCAAGCTGACATCAGTATTTTTAAACTTTCTAGTAATATCGATAGAACTTCGTGATGGTAGAAGACTGAAATCTTGATGTTGGATAGAAATACGAATTTCGTCATTGTTATCAAAGCTTAGTGCTGTGTATGGCTGATGTTCGTGGATTTCGTAATGAGCAATTGACTCATCGAACACGACACCTGATTGAATTTTTAGAATTTCATCCATTTTTCAAGAAGCAGCAGAAAATTATACAAGTGAATTTTTGCCACGAACTTTTAGACCCAGACATTGGAGGAACTGAATGCTCTTCCGTGTTAACGGTCTCAAATTCTTCAATCGACTGATTGTCGATGGACATGATGGAGAACTTATATGCGTGCTAGAATTATAAACTATCCTCATTATATAGATTTGATATGAAGTCTAATAGTAATTTCCTCTCCTCGAAAATTTATCCAAATTTCCCTCTTGATCGACTATTCGAATTTGAAGATGATCTATAGACTTAACAATCAATGGTAGATATATAACATGAGATGGAACTTCTATGATTTTATATCCTGGAGGAACTCTGAGAAAGAATTCATGAATGGTATGAACCTTTTTATTGTTAATGAAAGCTCCTGCAGTAATATTACACTCGACTCTGAATGCGTTGATTTTCAATATTTTCACTGACAAATCAGAACTGTGCTCTGTGTTTTCCTTGAAAATACGAGGAGTGAAGCCGAGAAGACTACCTATTGATGTTTGACTACTAAGATCTAATGGAACACTGCATTTTATTTCACTTGTAAATGTGTTATTATTGGCTTTCAAGGAAAAATCAATTCCTTTGGATTTCAATGTGATTGATAAAAATTGATGGATATCGTTAATCTCGTAACTACCGGTGGGAATAGTAACTACTTCCCACTGTAAATGTAGTTTATTATTTGTATTGTCAATATTCGGAATTGAGTTAAAGATTAATAGTTCGACTAAGCCTAAAACAAATTTTTTATGCTTTGCGAGTTCAATAGAGGGAAAATAATCAGCTTCTAAAACAGAAGATTTGCCTGAGAGAGTCAAAGTGAAACTATCTTCTATCACTGATTGACCGAGAATGATTAAATTTAGAAAATCAAGTCCTTCTTCATAGACTATCGGTTAACAATTGAAGACAAAGGTGATCACAAATAATTGAATCGAACTTCTGATATCTTTTATAGTTGTATTTTATTTTATTTACAATGAAATATTTCATGACATCTATGGGAGGCCTTAAATCACCAAAATTGTGAAAGTACATTACATCAGAACCTCTATTTCGATAAGACACCCAATGAGTACCTTTATTCTGTGAATCATCAAGATTAACAATAGCAGATTCGTTGTACCATGGACCATTATGAGGCAGATTATTTCTCATGAAAACGCCTCGAGAATAATGAATTTTTAATATATGTGCATATTTCATAAGATCATAATCTGATAATGCACGATTTGGCAAAGTTAAATCGAAGTTTTTTTTTTAACTTGTCCGTGTCCGATATGAGGTTTCAGAAATAACCCCATTCCATGCTTATATGGCATAAGATAGAGACCTTTACCTAAAGCAATAGCTTCCATCGTCTTATTATGTCGCTTACTTTCTTCATAATCTTTGTCAGCAGCTTTAGCACTATTTACTGCTTTTGCTAGTCCAGCAGCACCTCCTGCTAGAGCACCAGTTGCACTGAGTACTGCACGTAGTGGTATAAGAAATGGAAGAACTCCACCAATTTTAGATGGAAGTGATAGAACATGTGGAACAATAACTTTCTTTTTTCCACCATTGTTCTTAACAGCTTAACGAGCACCCTTTAATGCAGATTGAATGACTTTGTGCGAATTTTTGCTTGCTTTTAATGATTTTTTCGCTGCCGTAACCAACTTGCTATATTTTAGTCCCATTCCAGTTTCTGCCTTTAATTTCATAGCACTTGTAACAGCTAGAGCAGCTGCTTTCTCAGCAAGAGTAGAATCATTTGCTTTCACCCGCTGCCAAGCCTTAGCAGCAAACTTCATATCAGCAATATTACGATTACTGTTTGTATTGGCATACTGCATGTCATTTTCTTTACATGCCTGATCAAGCGGATTAATTCCTGGATTACCTCTTTTTATTCGCTTCTTTAATTTAGTTCCTGGACTACAGTATTGATATCCAGGAAGATGCATTTCAAATGGTAAATTGTTGATTACTCTATCGAGTAATTTTCCGCCATGTTTCGACTGTTTTCGAGATTTATGAACAATCATCTTCGACTACTATTTTATAACTGCTTTTAACAAACTATAAAACATGCATTTATATATTTTCATCGTTCAATGACATATTTGACTTAGTCACGGGAACATGGATTTTACTGAGCAAACAATTAAACTCCTCATCACCAACACTGATTTTGAAATCGAGAAAAAAAGGAAAAGGCGGCATGGAGAGTTACTACCAGATAGTATACGAACAGTATTCTGCAGCTCATCAAACTGCGGGAAAACAAATAGCTTATTAGCTTTAATCACTCATCCCAACGGCCTTAGATTCGAGAATGTGTATGTTTATTCCAAATCGTTAAATCAGCCAAATTATCAATTTCTGCAAAAAATTTTAGAACCTATTGAAGGTGTGACATATCTGCCGTTTAGTGAACATGAATCTGTAATATCATCAGATGAAGCATTGCCCAATTCAATTATGATTTTTGATGATGTAGCTTGTGAGAAGCAGGATAACCTGAGAGCATTTTTCTGCATGGGGAGACATAAAAGTGTAGACTGCTTCTACCTATGCCAATCATATGCTCATATTCCAAAACATGTTATTAGAGATAATATTAATATGTTAGTAATTTATCGCCAAGATGATGTGAATTTAAAACATATTTATGATGATCATGTCAATACTGATCTAACTTTTAACGACTTTCGAAATCTTTGTTCTGAATGCTGGAAAAATTATAAATATGGATTTGTTGTTATTGACAAAGATAGAGCGATGGATAATGGAAGATACAGAAAAAGCTTTGACTGCTTTGCAATAAAAAGAAATTAAAAAAATCTTAATGACTCAGTTAAATTTTACACAGCAACACGACATCATGTCGGAATTTGACAAAGAAAAGAATACCCTTAGCGAGCTCTTGCAAGCTCGTAAAGCCATTAGAAAAAAGTCGGCACTATTGAAACAGGAGAGAGACTCTCGAAAAAATAGTAGGTGATACATTGAAACCAGTCATTACACCCCTTGAAAAGTTTGTCGAATCGAAAAATTTACAATCTTCTAATCTTATTTCGCATGATTACAGGATTAAAAAGCCAACTACATCGCGAAAAAAATTAAGTTTTATGTTAGATAATAATATTCGCTCAGCTTCCATAAAAGATTTTGATTCCGATGATAATTTTGCCTCATTGGACAACTCAATGATGAATTCAACATTCAAATCGATGCACGAAGACAGTGTTAAAACCAATATTTTAGATCAAAGCCGCATTTTGAAATTAAATTTGATGATAACAAAATAAAAATGAAAGATTTAACTTATCCTAAAAGTAATGGACTAATGGAGCTACTCATAAAAAAAGAACCATACGACATACTGATAAGTTGAGCAGATCGTGAGAACTATCGCAGTATTCTGGAAGTAATAAGTGCTCACCGGAAAAAACATAGCAAAGATGGATCTATACGCTCATCGAAGAGTCGAAAATATGTCGAAAAAACATCATTGCACCGATGTTTCGCAAACAATGCTACTCGTACAAAAAAGGGAGGAGGAGCAATCTTACCTAAACATAAAATAGCAAAGACAAATTCTTCAATAGAGTTAGTATACTGGGATGATCCGAATGAGCTTTTTGAGAGATTAAGATTACTAACTGCCGAACAATCCGCTGGAAATAACAATCACGTCAATGAAATTCAATCCATTATTGAAGAATTACGCGAAATAAGATGCATATATCGATACATTCATAGACGATTTCATCAGTAGCAACATGAGTCTTGACGTGTTTGGAAGAACGTTAGAGGTCTCGAAAGGGAGTCGAGACCCTTCAGGTATTGGCTTCAATACTACATTGGATGGAAATTATGATATCGAAAATAATCGACTTTGTAATATTGGGGAAGCTAAAGAAGAAAATGACGCAATTAGCGTGAAAATTTTGAATATAGTACTAAAGACCCAGGTAGATGTGTTATTATTTGAAATTTCTGAATCGCTTAAATACGTTCAAGATTGTGAGCAAAGGCATGAAGGTATTCGCTTGTCCATAGAAGCAAAACTGGCGGATCTTCTTAAAAAATATGATAATTTGAAAGAAAACTTAACGGAACTTGTTAAAAACACAAATAATATTATAAAAGAGATTGAAAAAAAATATGTACCGCGAAAAAGTGGTTGAAGAGTTGCACAAACCAGCACATCGTAGCTATGAGCGAAGAAAATATGATACACGTGCAATAGATGAGACATGGCAGGCTGATCTTGTAGAAATGATTCCTTTCTCGAAGGGCAATAAAGGTTTTCGTTATTTATTCACTGTCATTGATATATTTTCAAAATTTGCATGGGTCATTCCAGTAAGGTCAAAGAGTGGCAACGATGTTACTAAGGCTATGAATAAGATATTGAAACAAGGACGAGTACCATCTAATCTACAAACTGATCAAGGAAAAGAATTTTACAATTCTCACTTTCAAAATCTCATGAAAAAGTATAAAATAAATATTCCAATCGAAAATATGAATATGAAACAAGCAAAATACAAAGTAGGAGATAATGTACGAATAAGTAAAATAAAAAATATTTTTGAAAAAGGATATACACCAAACTGGTCAACTGAAATTTTTACAATAACAATAGTTATAAAGACTAGTCCAATAAGCTATCACATTAAAGATTATTATGATAAACCTGTCTCTGGTGGCTTTTATGAGAGTGAAATTCAAAAAACTAAGTATCCTGAAATTTATCTACTTGAAAAAGTATTAAAGAAAAGTGGTAATCGCGTATACGTAAAGTGGCTAGGATTCAGTAGTGAACATAATAGTTGGATAGATAAAAATGAAGTTTTTTAATTTAATTATGTTCTAAATCAAATTAATACATAATACTAATTTATGTAAGAATAGGTTTAAGGACATTAGTTTTTCAGTAAATAAGAAAACAACATTGCAATATTTTTATAATCTGATTTATTTATGTAATTATTATGTATACATGTATATCATTATTTGAAATATAAATGATTTTTTTTTAACATGAAATATAGTTATTGCATTCTTTCTTAAGAAGTACATTTATCAAATTTAAAACAACTTCCGCCTTTATAAAGTAAAAATAAACATCCTTTATTTGCAGTATTTGCTAGATTTTCGAAAAATTCTTGGTCCTTTAATATTGCTGACGACATCTTTTGTAGTAAAAATATTTGAAAACTATCGTCAAGTTCTGCTACAATTTTCGCACCATATCGAGTGTTGACTAACTTGAGAGCAGTCGCCATATACTGCTTATTTTTCTCCAATTCTGTAAATTTCTTCGTCGGCAGGAACTCGCTCTCGGCAATTTTATTTAGACTAGCTAGATCCATTCTATATAACAAAAAGAAATGAATAAATTAAAATTATGAATATAATTCTGGTTTGTTCTTTTTTAAAGAATATAAACTTAAATTTTACCTTCAGAATTAGTTGAGTCTTGTTCTCTTTTAAGGAGGTGATTAGTTTGGTTCGACTTCTTCAACTGCTCCAATGAGCTCTTCATCATCTTCGGTCTCTTCATATAGCTTATTCCCCACTTGAACTTTTTCCCTTTCTATTGAGCTTATCCCCTCCAGCATTGTCAAAATTTCTTCAGAATTCCATTCGTTCATTACTTCAAGTGATACATCATATTCAATGGTGATTGGTTCGCCTTCATTGCCATAAAGCGTCACCTCCTCCCGTGTCACTCTATTTTCATTCGTTTCGATATTCCCCCTCTCTTCTGCATGCACCTCTACACGGGTCACTCTAGATTCATTACTGACTTCATGTCTTAGTTCTCCTACATCACTATCTATCCCCACTCCAGCTGCTCTTTCATTAGTCTCTATGTAAGCGTTCTTTATCTCAATGTCTCCCTCTTTTGGATGATTTGCTTCGTTTAATATTTCCCTCTCTATTTCACATGCAGCTTGTGCCATCTGTTCTTCTATAATTCTATAGTGCCCCCACGATAAAGTATCTGTACTATTTGTTAGTAAGAATCTTTTATCATCATATGGACTTAGAGACATTTTTTCTGTTTTTCAGTATATACTATATGTAATTTAGAACGGATGTTACCCTGTTCGCGATGTATAATGACGAGGTCATCAAGACATTTTCGATAATCTTCAAATGTAATTGTCTTTTTTACAACATTCGATTTTATACCTTTAGCTTTTTTTACTATTTCTCCTCCATCCACTAAAATACTATACATTTTGCTTCGTAAACCAACAAATTCCATCATAATTTTTCCATTACATTCGTTGTTCATTAATCTTGGTATTTTTTTATTTGATCGAGGTATACCATACGGATTCTTTTCATCATAGTCAGAAGTATCAAATCTGTGCATATCTTCTTTCATAATTTTATACATATCAATGTCTTCCACTTCGTATATCAAATTGTCGGTGTCGGTATATAGCAGTTTACATTTTTCTCCCACTCGCTTTTTCATATAAGAGTAGTGAAAATCATAAACTAGTGTCTTTGATAAGTCCAAAATGCAAAGACTAACGTAAATAGGTTTTTTAATTGTAACACTTGTCTTTTTAAGCTGTATAGCAACCAAATTTTTATCGAAAATTCCACAGCTATGAAAATTTGGTAAAGCTATACGTGCTTCTGCTCCATATCGACCTGTAAATTTATTCATTAATCGTACATCCACGCAAGATCTTTCTTTCTCGATGCAGTTTCAATAAAGTGCATTAATTAAAAGTTTGTAAAAGAGTTTTTCAAATTCATTCTTTGCTCGTTTCCTCTTTTCTGTATGTAAATTCTATGTATGGTTTAAGCTATGGTTTTTGCTCAAAACTCAAAATTCTATATAAATTTTTTAGCCGAATACCATTATACAGTGTCTGTTTGAGTGTTCGATAGTAAATAACAAATCTTTTCTTATTGTCCAAAGAAGTGAGAAGTTTCTTCTGCAATGAGCCTGGAGGTGTACGATGCTCTGCACAGAAAAGTAAATCACGATGTTCGTTATGAATTTCTTCAGGATACTCTAAATATACCTCAGTAATATAGCCTATATTGGAATCTGCTGGAGCATTGAAAAAATCTGGATTGGATTCATAGTCAATCCATTTAAATTTTCCCGTTGGCAGATGTTGTGCGATCGCCCATCCATATAAATTATTAATATGATAATATAAAAGTGTTTTTTTTCTTGTTTTTATCGTATGACGAACCCATGTATGGATTATTTGCCTTCGCATATCGATTACAGCACTGGCTTATTCCTTCTCGAATGCCTGATTCGATGAATAATAACATATCAATATCTGTTAGAAGTTCCAATTCAACTTTCGTCATTTTAAGAGCTGCTGCAAATGTCAATCCGGAAGTTGTGTAAAAGTGAGCAGGGCATAAGCCGTAGGCTTCAATAGATGTTTCTCGAAAACTTTCAAAGACATCAGCTAACAGTAAAACATCTGTTTTTAAATATAAGTCGGAATATTCTCCTAAAGTTGTGATATTGAATCTATCCCATACTTGAACAGCATGCATGTGGTCTTCATCGGTAATATGTAAATCGGTTAATTGGTTGTAAAATTCGTTTTTCTCTGGTAGTTTTGTACAAGTTAATTTATCTAATCCATCTACAAAATCGTATGGAAATATACCTTTCCGCCTAAGAAGATGAATATTTTCATTTGAAAATCCATCTAATTTAAATTCCTTTACAGCTAATGGTACATTTTGTAGATATGATGCTAATTTTTCTAAAGATGATGGTAAAAATCGCCATGAATCAACAAAACTAAAACTCACATCACATGCATCTATGAACTTGGTAAATGAAATATACTTTTCTTTGTTGTGGGGTATTAGAGACACTCGACCTTTCATCAACGAAGACGTACCAATTTCTATTAAAATAAAGTGTGTGTCATAATTAAGATTATGAAAAATAACAGGAATAAACCTCGAGTCTTTATAATTCAAGTTACATGAATTATGAGCTGCTCCTCTGAAACTGGAGAGAAAAAAATTATTGTTTTTCTTTTGTCTTTTTATCTAAAATATTGAATAAATTATAAAATAATCCAGTAAACATACCGTCCTGTAAGATGACAATGATCTCGTTCAAGAAGTTGATCCTTTTCAAATTTATTGCCACATATATGACAAACAGACGACCATCGAAACTGTAATTCTTGAAGATCAGTCAGATTCATTGGTTTTGGTGTCTTATAGAGTCGATCGATATGCTCTTCAATGGATTTGATTTCACAAACAAACCACTGTGCAGGTGTCTGTATCATCTGTACTCTTCTGTCTATACGATTTATAAGCCGACAATTTGTCATCATAACTACATTTTAAATAATATCCAATGCTATACGCTTCGTGACGCTGAAAAGCGTTCTCATTTTGAGTAGGCTGCAACAGACATTCGAAATCTGCATAAATAACAAATGGCACTTTCTCACTCTTTTTATGTTCTTCAAATTTAAGAATGTTATTGGAATTATTTGGCACATTTATTCTGCATTCGCTCATATTCTTACAATAGTATTCGTGATTTTTCAGCTTCTTTTTATTATAAAAAATTTGTGAACACCTTTCGCCATGAAATGATTTTGCATGGGCTTTATTCAGTTGTGAGCTTAAAAATCTGGGTAAACTTTTAATCCAAACATAATGATATTTCGGCGAGCTAGCATTATCATCATGAATATTATTTTCTTCGAATTCATCGATGTAGTAATCTTGAGGAGAAGGTTCATATTTCTTAGCATATACACATTTACAGAAATAATATTTAATTTTTAGAATTTTGCAACATCTTTCAGTTTAACTGGAAATTCAATATCACCAAAGTTCGATTCATTCGTATACTGATAATAATTCTGGATCCTTTGAGGATTAATTACATTAGGATATAAAGCTGGAAGTATAGCATATTTAAAGCACTGATTATCACTATTACGAATATTAACACATGCCTTTTTTGATATTATGAACTAAAGAAGAGGTATATATGATCTGCCCTTGTATGGAGAAAATTTTTCATGTTGAAGCATAAACTTATAATACTTTTCAAGGTCCATCCTGAATCCTTTTCCTGAAACTCTTCCAAATGTGCAAGAAGAGGATTCCTAATATATTCCTCAAACCATTTCAGTAAATCGGTGGACAGGTAAACTGTAGCACTCTGTGTCGTAAAATATTTCATATCCGTCAATTCCTCATCATTTTTCTGTATAGCAAACTGTGACATGAAATCAAAATTTACTTTGATTGCACTAAATTCTTCTAAGCATGCTTTCACCTTATTTTGAAAGATCTTTTCTACGTCACTTAAGAAGCTGAAAATGTCTACATGATTCAAATTTACAACTACACCAGACCTAATTCGATTTTTAAACGCAGATTGGACATCACGCCATTCCACCTTAGCTTCTGTCTCGTCAGAGTTAAGACTTCCTCCATAATGAAGTTGCCATGCAAGTCCTACTTGTATAAACGAAATGTTAACAAAACAAGTGGAACAGTTTTGCTTTTCTCCTCGAGAAAGATTAAAGTCTTCCATTTTTTTCCCTCACTTCCTTCATGGATAAATCAGCCATAGCCAGCCAATAACAAATATCATCTTTACTGCACATATGCACAGTTTCTAAAATTCCAAGGTAAAGTTCCACAAGACGTTCGATAGATGCAATTGAAGCCATTTTCACTTTTATGTTTACGGTTAAACTAGTAAAAAAAGAATAAAGTCACCAACAAACTTCTTTACTGCAATATAAATTTAGAGAAAAAAAATCAAGAGAATCACAAAAGAGAAAAACTTAAGCTGAACTTATGTGACTGTGTTGCAGCGAGTGTGTTATTTCAAGAAAAATTGGCCTCTTTTAAAGGTAAGTAAAGAAGATGAAGGGGAAATCAGAGGTGAACGGAAAATATTGAGTATGACGAAAACACTAAACTGTGCTTTAAAATCGGGAGGAGGGATATATCGTCTTGCCGCCAATCGAAAATCAACCTTTCAGTTCATCATCACAGACCATCACCTGTCTTTTTTTAGCAACCAAGTGGGAAAGTGATTTCTGTGTGAGCGGTAGGACAACATGAATGTCTTCGATTACGTTCGTCCAATCAGATCATTGCGTTCCCTCTCCTACATACAAGCATAAGTGTTCTCTCTAATCAAAGTTCAAACTAAAAAAAATGACCTTCCTTCACCAAGACGCACGTATATTTATGTTTTTTCACTTAACCAATCGTAAAAGAGGGGCTAATTTCAGGAGGCGGAGAATCTTGATATAAAATGAAAATATGAGCACAAAACTTTACATTTCTTGTTATCACTCCAGCTTCTAAAATAAGTTATAGAAGTGCATAATGTCAAGAGTACGACAATATGAGGTTGTTTTTAGAAAAAATATCTTGAAATGTCCGGAATAAAGTATTCCTCTGTGACAGACAGGGATTCCAAACAAGTGGCCCGCAAAGCTTCATTTTAAAAGAATTTAGTTTCCTGAATTTAAAAAAAGGTGCACTGCCCACCGTGTACCTCTTTAAGTCACCATTTCCATGGAGCGAATTGACTTGGAGTGAAAAAAAAAACTGTGAACTGGCTGCAACGTGAATATCATGGAATTGAATGGGATTCTGGCGACATTCCTTATCACCGACTCAAAAGGACATTAGACATTTGTTGCACTGTAGTGCGAAAATTGTATGTGATGGGGCGAGACAAGAAGGAATGGATATCAAACTTTCTACCAAATATGTAAGTAATTTTCATACTTTTACAATCATCTTGATTATTATATATATAAGGATGTAGATATAATATATATAGATATATTATCTATACGTTTATTATAATTATTCATCTTTATTCATACTTTTTCATACTGTTATCATACTTTTATCATACTTTTCTCATACTTTTTCATACTTTTATGATACTTTTTTATACTTTTTCATATTTTTCATACTTTTTCCTACTTTTCCATACTTTTATCATACTTTTTTATACTTTTCTCATACTTTTCTCATACTTTTCTCATACTTTCTCATACTTTTCTCATACTTTTCTAAAAAAAAATAATTTAATTCCATAATTATATCGGATGTGGAGGAGTTGCATTGTCCTTCATTACAATCAATGCAGAGTGAAGGTTCATATGTGCTGTGTCAAAACCATCAATTGTCTAGGAGACATTTACCAATGCGTGCCATCCGTAACGTCTTGATAATACGCGCATGGTTACAAAATTATTTAACTGGAAAGAATGAACCAGACGAAATTGGATAAGAATATAATAAAATGTATATTACTATAAAAAATATTATTAATAAAATGAATTTATAAATCAAATCATGACTTTAAATAATTTGCCTATATCATTACAATAAATATATATTTGATTATTATTAATTAAAATCGTATTAATTTTCAATAATATGAATTTATTATTATCAACCACATATTCATAAAAAAGTTGTCTGCATAATAAATTGTATATTACCATAAAAAAAATATTAATAAATAAAATTTATAATAAAATCATAAAAAAAATTTAAATATATTTGTTAATTATATACATTATTATAAATTATGAGAGTAGGGATAGCTTTTTGGATATGAAAAAAAAAGTTTCCTTCAAATATTGTTTTATTTATTATAATACTGTGAAGTATATTAATAAACTACGTTCATAAAATTTTAATTTTATTTTTTATTACTTTAAAACTAAATATATTTGTAAAAAAGTTATCTGCATAATAAATTGTATATTAATAAATAAAATTTATATTAAAATTATAAAAAAATTTAATTATATTTGTTTATTAATTAAAAATTTTTGTATTTAAAACTTCTAACAGGTATATATATATTGTAACGGGGTACTTAATTGTTAAACACTCGGTAGATGTACCCGTTAACACAGATGCAAAGAACCCCGAACGGATTAAATTGTTTAAAACAATCTTTTTAGACCGTAGGTTCTTTGCTGTTATTTATTCCTCAGACTTACCTTTACTTACCCTGGAAATTATATAAATAATAATATATTTGGATAAATTATCAGTAATCCAGGGAAAGACGGATTAATGATCAGGTACAGGGAGGAGGATGTGTCTAATATTTTCTACTATATAAGAAAAATAAAATCAAAAGTAAATTTATTTTATTAATCAATAAAATAATTTTAATTTTTATTTAATTTAATAAAATTATAACAATTGTTATTCTAACCCTACCTAATACGCACCCGCGATTAACTAACGCGCGTATCCGTTCACACAGGGTGTGAGAGAGGTGAATTTATAAGTCTAACGGAGAGACAGAGCAACAAGAGCGCCACCTTAAGAAAAACAAGGTGTACTATCAAATAAATCTGAATGCACGCTTGCTACTCTTGCTATCTTATTCTATGATTATATCTCTCCGTCTCTCTCACACTACTAAAATTAATTTGTTATATTTAATAATTTCAATCGGAAAGAAATTGGATAAAGAAAAGTAGAAGTATATAATATTGTACTGAAAACCAAAAGCACAATAAATATATAAAGAGAAAAATACACCAACCTTTATACACCGACGCCGAAAAGAATACGACCCAACAACGAAATGAACGTGAGCTCCTTGGTGTCAGATTACCGGCCGGTTTGAGTGCCTTTCCTCGGGAATAATCCTTTTATATTCAAGAAACTATCTATTGCACTATTTATATAAGCGAGCGAAATTTCACTTACTACCACGATTGACTATTAATAATTACTTTTAATATTCGACGATGGCCAAGAGAACAAAAGAAAAAATTTTTACTAACAAAACTTTGTCAGGTAAAAACTAACTATATTATAATAATAATTTTCCTATATTATGTTCATCTTTATTCTCCTTCTCTCCCTCTCTTTTTCCCTTTTTCCCTCCCTTTTTTCCTATTTGTTAAAAATATTAACATGTATAGGTCGAACTAACCTATACATGTTTCTTTTTTTTTTTTTGCGGAGTTTGTGAATGCTGTTTATGCATCTCCGATGGTCGTTCAGCAAGAATTGTCCTGAAAAACGACCACCGGAGTATGTGCAACTCGACAGAAAACCCATGTCACTACGCACTAAACACATATCTCCGTGTTGCACCGACACCAGCCCGGAACTGTTATATACATTACTTCAGCCTGGGCGGCGGTCCTTGCGTGGTCATTTCACGTTCATATCTTTCATTCCAGATTCTCATGCATACTCGATATTACATTCACTCTTCATAGACTTTCAACAGAGATGAACCGAGATTGCCAGGGCCCATGTAAATCAATGGTTCCAAAATTGGCGCTACAGCCTACAGTGGTAGATGCCCGAACAAGATCCGTTTGCAATGTCGATTATCGGTAATTGCAGTGCACTGCTGAAAAATGTCCGAATAGAAAATAATAGAAATAACGCATCTAAAGCAATGAAGGAGAAACAGCGGGCGCCAGTATAGACTGTTATTAAGAGGAGGGGCAAGGTGGCAGGCCGGCACGATGCCGAAGAGGGGAAGTAGGGGAAGCGAAGGACCGAGCGAAAAAGAAAACAACTGACATCTATACGTCTTTATATATATATATATATATATATATATATATATATATATATATATAATGCATGCATATAAGAAATGTGTGCACTAATTCTTTCCTCTATTTCGGCAAGATCGGACTGATTCCAACCGCGACCAAAATCCATCTCTCTCTCTCTCTCTCTCTCTCTCTCTCTCTCTCTCTCTCTCTCTCTCTCTCACTCTACATATATATATATATATATATATATATATATATATATGCGTGCGTGTTCTTTACTTAAAACTCTGATTCTCAAACTTTGGCCTCCCTCATTATGATGTTTTGTAATTTGTTAATATGAGTGAGGGAGCTGTGTTGGGCGTGCTTTGTGTGTGTGTGTGTGTGTGTGCGCGCGTGTGTGCGTATAGACGGGCGCACGTTTAATATGGAGAAACTATCAATTATTTTTTAAATAAATCTATTGTTATATCAATAATCATCAGTTCTTCTCGTTTTGAAACGTTGCAATTTATTGAATTGTTTCATATATAATATAATATAAATTCAGTTCATTTTATTATCTGCTGAAAATGAGTTACTAAAGATATTTTAAATACAATGCAGAATATTCATTAATATTAACTGCATCTAAATAGTATAAAAAAGGAATTATTTGTAATTATAAAACAGGAATATAACATGCACATAAAAAGTTCTATTGATCTATTTATATTAATGTTTTAGATCTATCTCGGATTAAAAAATTATATAAACATATAGATTATCTAAATGAAATGATGTTCTGTTATAAATATTAAAAAATTTAAAAGAATAAACAATTTTTATTCATAATGTATGTACTAGAATGAACAATAAATGTATAAGAATATATTGTACATGCTAGCTGTAAATACTTTTTTAACATTTAACTTAATTAAAAATGATTTACACAGAACTTTATATTTTATGTATATATTGTAATGTAGTATATTATTTATATTTAAAATTTCATTTTCAATATAGTTTCTAAAAATAATTACATATTTATATGTGTAATAAACCAATCACTTTATTAAGCTGTATATAATTTTGATATAGAAACGCGATAATTTCATATTTCATAAAACCTAATGTATATTAAATAAAAATTTACATGATGTTTAATTTTAAAAATATTATTTCAAATTCAATAAATATACGTTTAATCACTTTTTTATTATACCTAAACTATAATAAACGCATATGCTCCATAAACCCTCAATATATTCGTTTATTTTGATTGTAATATCACACGAATTGTTTGAATTTGTCATAAATTTATTAAGTATGTGTAATAATTCTGGCGATTAAAAATTGGATAGTGGTGATTCCAATAAAATATTATAATGCTTACACATTAATGATTTGTTTATTTGAAATTTTTAGCATTTTTCGAATATTCTCATAACACGGTATATAAGGTTTCTTACGCTTATCGCTCAAACAGTCGAATTTACACCACGCCGACACGGAGATATGGTACGCTTTCTTGAAGCGACACCTGAAGCACACGAAAATGAGCCGTTATTGTAACAGAGCTAGCAGAGATGAATATTTATATTTATATAAATATAAATATGATAATATATATATAGATCATATATATATAGATCCGTTCGGTTTCGCGGTCGGCGCGCAGAGAGAACGTTTCCATCGACAGCATTAGTTTTTTTTCATAATAATTGCATCATAATCGCAATATGACTTTGCATTTGTATATTGCTTTATAACATTTTTCTTAACTATCACAGTTAAATCTGCAATTAGATTTGCCCTATATGCAAACAAGCCATCATATATATATATATATATATATATATATATATATATATATATGATGGCGCATATAGTGCAAATCGAGTTTTATGTTTGTTTTTTGTGCGTTGTTTTCGAATTAAATTAATAATTTATTTTATTCAATTTATCATTTTTTATATAATGGTGTACAAAAGGAATTACTTTATTTTTAATAATACTTTTTTGTCAGTCTTTGTCATTTAATAAAATGTTGTATGATATTAATATGATAAACGTTACAGTTTACAATGTGTGCGTGCGTGCACGCGCGTGTGTGTGTGTGTGTGTGTGTGTGTGGGGGGGGGGAGAGAGAGAGAGAGAGAGAGATGAATGGATTTTGATGGCGGTTGGAATCGATCCGAACTTGCCGAAATAGAGGAAAGATTAGTGCACGCATTTCTTATATATATATATATATATATATATATATATATATATATATATAGACGTATATACGCGCAGTTCTTTTCTCTTTCGTTCGGTCCTTCGCTTCCCCTACTTCCACTCTTTTGCATTATGCCTGCCAGCCACCTTGCCCATCTCGTTAATTACAGTTTGATTAAGTTTACAGTTTACTTGTATAAAAAATACCCATTGTATAAAAATATATTGCCTAGATAATTTTACCTATAATAATATTAACATATATTAAATATCTGCAGGAAAAAATAATGAAGCTTCAAGGCTCGCCGAAACAATGTCAGTGATGTGGCTGTATTGAGTTTAGTTCCAAGAAAGTTCCCCCGCACTATTTTACTGAATATTTATGATTTTTGCGGGACTAATTACGAATATCGTAACAGCTTTAGACGGAAATTGAATATTCATTCCTAAAACCATGCAAAGTCCATAAAGATCATGGTTTGTTCAATTTTCCTTAAGAAAATAAAAATACTTGCAAAAAAATTTTAAACCATAATCATAGAGCTTTTTTAAATACATATTTTTTGTTCTGTACAGTTTTCGGTGCAAATAATATTTCTCGACAAAGTTCAGTTTCGGAAACTATTCCGTTTCGGAGTCCCGTGAACGGTTCCCCGCATATACTCGATGCAGGTATCTTCGTATACATTTTTTCGAGGAATATAGCTTCTAGAGACGAATTAAATAGAATAAAAAATATGTATTTTAATGAGATGTACAATGATTTTTTAAAATACATTTTTGTAAACTTTAATATTTCCCGAGATATGTCCAAAATACTCTGTGTTTATAGTTTTTAACTTGAGAATTAAATTTTTATCAAACGACACTACGATAATTTTAATCGGCATCCAAAAAAAATCAAATAATCGATTATGCACGTCTTTCGGAAGTTCATTCACGATCTCTGTTATAGACTCACATAGCAATTTTTATTGGATCAAGCTTGCTGTGAGCACGCATTTAGACTGCCGACGATCGCAATAGCCTTGGAGCAAGGCTCAATTATTAAAAAATTTTCGCGAAATTTACATCGCAGCGATCATACTGCAAGCATGCACTATTAAAAAATATTTTTTTTAAATTCATACTTTTATAACTTTTAATATATATATCTATATATAAACATCTGTTGTCTCGGCTTCACTCAGAATAGTAATGTAACCAATTTATTAAACAGTTAAATAATATCTATGAAAACAATTCTCTATCTATAAATCTATATTCCTATAGATAATTTCATCCTCTGAGAATATTTCTCGAAAAATAATCAAAAATTTAATCCTCTAAAGCATCGACAGTGGTGTGACTGTATTGAATAAGTCCTGTCACTATTTTCTTAAAAATTTGCAAACTTGCAACGGCCAAAAATATGGCCGCGCAAATTTACTTCGAACAAAGGATTTATTATACGCGTTAAAATTTAAAATAGTATTACATCTAATTTGGTGGATGTATTTTACAATACATACACGGAATTAGATGTATAAACTTCACAAGAAAGAATATCGAATATCATTAGAAATAATATATTAAATATATTATTTCTATAATTATTAAATTAAGACTCGCGTATACACCGAATAAACACCGAAAACCGGGCAAAGGTCGCGACGACTACTGGAGAAGGTAGTCGTCGCAACTGCCGAAACTCGAACAAGTAGAGAGAGAACGCGATATCTAGTCTCTCTCTCTCTCTACCACTAAGTTAAGTACAGCGTATGCCGTAGAGGGGATACACTGCGCGCGACAAGAGAGCACGCGTTCAATGTATTAGACCGGCGGCCGCTATCCCCTCTAATACATGCCGCACGCACACTACTACACGCTCTCACTGAGCAGCCTGAGCCGCAACGAATTTAAGCGAATGCGCGAATACCAGCATATACAACGGGTGTCCGAAAACGAATGCACCCGCTGTATTTAATTAAATTAACTAAAACAAATGATTTAATGTACGCATAATGTATAAATATATGTATATAAATATTTAAACTTGTGTATATGTGTATTATTACTGTGCGCAGCACACCGGCTGTAAATAATAACGAAATATAAAATAATAATTGTTATAATTATTATTGAGTATTATAATTATTATTGATTATTATTGTTGTTATTATAATTATTATTATTATTAATATAATTATTATAATTCGGCGCCTCGTCCGAAATTAAACGAGCGGCGACGGAATTATCCGATTATTTTACTATAAAAGGGCCCGCAAAAGGCAAAATCGACAGTTCGCCCGGTGAACCAACTGCCCCGAAGTTGTTTCACACGAACTCCTCTCGGAGCTAAAACCTTTCCAGAGCTCAAATTAATCCTGACTTGTAAAAATCCTCTCCGAAATTATTAACTTGATCTCTGTTGCGAGGCGCTCCTCAAAAGACAGACGGTTAATAATTTACCTTTCCTAAGTAAACGTGATCCTGGTTGCGAGGCGCTCCTCAAAAGACCAGCAGTTTACTTATCCTTACATTTACCTATTTCTCCGAAGTTATTAACTTGATCTCTGTTGCGAGGCGCTCCTTAAAAGACAGACGGCTAATAACTTTACCTATCCTTAAGTAAACGTGATCCTGGTTGCGAGGCGGTCCTCAAAAGACCAGCAGTTTACTTATCCTGACTAGAAATTCTCCCCTTAACTCATGATCCTGGTTGCGAGGCGCTCCTCAAAAGACCAGCGGAGTTAAGTTTTCCTTATTTTTTTATTCCATTTCAAATCAACCTGTCTCGGTTCATTAAATCCCCGCGTGGAAAATAACACCGGGTATTCGTGCGGTAACTAGCGCCGAATATTAGAGGCATTGCGGAAAATAGCGCAAAATTTATACAAATAAATATATAGATATAGCTATAGTTTACCATTATTAATTATTTTTTGTGTTTATATTGATTTGTTGCAGAATCCTGTAGATAGAGGAACTGGATAATTTTTCATAAATAAATTTATATTTTTTGTTATAAAAAATTATATACTGTGTTCGTTTAATATTATTTTCCTGAAACCGCCGTCCGATCCTGAAAAACTTCCTCCCCTCTCAAAACTACCCTGGGAAGATACCGCGTAGGCTATCCCGAGGGGGATAGGAACGTTACAAACTTATATTTTTTGGAGCGGGGATTATTAACATCATCATAACCTTAAATCAAAATTAAATATGTATTCCCAAATCGACGAAAACTCCATAAAAATCATGATTTTCTGAATTTATCTTAGAAAATGAAAAAATTTAACATTTAAAACCAAAATCATAGAGCTCATTAAAATACATATTTTTTTGTTCTATATAATTATTCGATATAAACTATATATTTTTGGAGAAAAGTTCAACATTTCCGTTTCGGGGTCCCCGGAACAATTCTACATTTATATGAAATATAGATACATTCGAATACATTTTTCTTGAAAAATGCTGTTTCTAGAAATTCAGCACATAGTACAAAAAATGTAATTTGATAAGATCTACAACTTTTGTTTGAAATACTTTTTGTAAATTGAAGTACACTAAAATAAAATTTGATAATTTTAAATAAATACATTTCGTCGAATTCAAAGAACGAAGAATTTGTTTAATATAAACAACTGTTTTTCGTTAAGAAAAATATATATTTAAATGTATTTACTGATTTAGTTGAAACGATATTTTTAATTTAAAAAAATATTCTAAATTGTCTAAATAGAATTTATTTAGGTAGCTAAATCAATTTCATTTTCTTAAAATCATTAAATTGCATTTTATAAGCATATCATTCATTTTCATATTTGAAATTAATAAATATTTTTTATTGGTCTTACAGTCCAATCAATTCAATCTAAAAATAAAAAATAAATAAAAATAAAAATAAAATGAAAATTAAAAGTAAAGTGCACTTTACTAACAAAGAATTTTTTCAGCTAATATTTTATTTTCAGATTAGTCTACGGGGGTGAATGTAAACAAGGACAGTCTGACTATCATTATAATTTTAATTTATTTTTTAATTTAATTTTTATTTTTAATTTTAATTTTTAATTCTCATTTTATTTTTATTTATTATTATTTTTATTTATTTTTTATTTTTAGATTGAATTGATTGGACTGTAAGACCAATAAAAAAATATTTATTAATTTGTATATGGGCAGTCGACATAAGTACAATTAAATTATTTTCATATTTGGTTAGTGAAAAATAAAAATGTGTCCAAAATTTTTTCGCCAGGTGTATCCAGGATTTTCATCGCAATTAATGCATGCCTCTACCGGTTGCTACCTTTACAATGAGATTATGAACCTTTATAATTATATATGAAAAGTTTGAACGGCTGAGATTTTGCGTTTCAAATTAATTTGCGTTGCGCTATCTACAATACTAATATAATATTATGTGTTTATTTATATATATTATATAATACATAAGAAAACAATGAAAATATAATTATTCTTAATTGCAATATAACATCTAGCATACGTTTACATAGTTGTAGATTACGAAAATGACTGTCTAATAAGTTAAGATACTTCAGTTCAATTTTATATTTTGTTTCAATTATATATATATATATATATATATATATATATATATATATATATATATATATATAGACGTATAGATGTCAGTTGTTTTCGTTTTCGCTCGGTCCTTCGCTTCCCCTACTTCCCCTCTTCGGCATCGTATCGATCAGCCACCTTGTCCCTCCCCTTAACAGCAGCCTGTACACGCGCCCGCTGTTTCTCCTTCTTTGCTGTGATACCTTAATTATATTATGTATTAAATGTCCGAATAGCTATTCGGACATTTTTCAGCAGTGCGCTACATTTATCGATAGTCGAGATTGCAGACGGATCTTGTTCGTGATTCTGCCGCAAAATCTGGCGCTGTCACGGAACCAACGTCGCCTATGTCTCTGGCAATCTCGGTTCATCTCTGCTTTCAATCGTCCAGACATCCATCTGCTCTTTTGTTCTGAAGCACATTCATAACGTATTTTGCGATCAACCGCCAGCTGTCCGCGTCCGTCATCATAATTTTCGTCACGTTTTCTGGCGTGATCGCTCCTGTCCTCGTCTGTAACTCTAGTCGTGGCTCAGTCCAATGTTCGCACACAAAAAATGTGTGCTCCGCATCGTCCCAAGCCCATCCGCAGTACTTGCATTCTGAAGAGGCGACCCTCTTCATCCTGCAGAAGTACTTACGGAAGTATCCGTGTCTGGACATAAATTGAGTAAGGTAGAAGTCCACCTCTCCGTATTTCCTCTCTTTTAACGAGCCGATTTCGGGTATTAGTCTTTTTGTCCACCGTCCTCTTTCGTCCGTCGTCCACCATGTCTGCCATGTCTCGATGGTCTTCGTCCGTTCTTCAGTCACAGCGTCTTCTCTTCCAACGTTCGGGCTCCGCTCGTAAATTCGCTTCCGTTCGGCCGCGAGCAGATCGATGGGAATGACCCCAGCAATCACGAAAATGGCTCTCTCAGACACGGTACGATACGCGCACGCGATTCTTAACGCGCCCATCCTTTGTACGCTTTTCATGGCGTTCACGCGTTTCCTGATATTCATCGCGTCGGCCCAAAGCTCCGCCCCGTAAAGCAAAATCGAGTGGGTAACGCTCATCAGCAGTCTACGAACGTTCTGTTGCGCTCCGTTCGTATTGGCCATCAGTTTACTTAGAGCCTTGGTGTTTTCTGCTGCCTTTGTCGCTGCGTTTCGTAGGTGGGGCCATAAGCTCAGCTTCGTATCCAAGGTAACGCCAATGTACTTGACTTCGCTCCTGGTTTCCAGTCTTTCCGTCCCTAACGTTATCGGAACAACCGTCTGTATACGTCTGCGAGTCAGCAGCAACAACTCAGTCTTTTGCAGCGCGAGCTGCGCTCCGTGATCTGTCATCCATTCGTTCACGCGTCTCATGACCTGATTTAGCTTTAACTGAATCAAGTGAAAGTCGCGTGCGACTATCACGGCTGCTACATCGTCGGCATAGGCAATGAGACGCGCGTCCGAGGGCATATCTAGTTTCAACAAACCGTCGTATTGTACGTTCCAGAAGTCGGGGCCAAAATGGACCCCTGCGCCGCCCCCGCTGTCACGCGTTTCCATTTCTTTCCGTCCAAAGTATCATACGTCAGTCCTTGGTCTCGTAAGTAGTCCCGTATGAGACGAAGGAGGTAGGAGTCAACCTTGAAAGTCAACTCCAACGCCCCCAGTATCTCTGTCCATTTTGCAGAGTTAAAGGCGTTACGAACATCCAGGGTCTCCAACAGAACCAGTGGTCTGGTTGCATGACAGCCCCTGTTCGCCGCATGAAAGATGTTCGTCACGTCACCTATAGCTTCGATTGTCGACCGTCCTTTCCTAAATCCGTGTTGTTGTTCGGATAGGTCTGCGGCGTTTTTAATTGCCTGTGACAGTCTTGGTCTCGGTAGTAGCTCCAACAGCTTCCCTGCCGTATTTAGTAGGCAGAGAGGCCTGTATGAAGAAGGCAAATCGGGCTTCCCCTTAGACTTACGGATGAGAACCAATCGATCCTCCTTCCAGAGCCTGCTAAAAACTCCCTCCACCAGACACCCGTTGTACAAACCCAAAAGGATGTCCGAGCGGCGCGAAGCGACCACCCATAACACCTCACTAGGTATGCCATCGGGACCCGGGGCCTTGTTAGGTTTCAACGCATTCGAAGCTCTGCGGAGCTCTTCCTGCGTGAAGAGAGGGATCTCTATATCTGTCATTTCATTTGTCGCGTCCGTTGTGTTGGGATGGGTTGGGAAAAGTCCGACCTCCCAGGGCGCATGTTACAATTTTATAACCGTTGCCCCAGGGATCCGAGTCCACCTCGTCGATTAGTTTTGTACAACACCGTTTCTTGCTGTCATTGATCGCGTATCTCAGTCGCTGTCTGGCGCGACTATACTCCGTAGAGTATAGTCCCACTACGCCTCGACTTCGGGCTCGTTGAGCTTTCCGTCTCAGCTTCAAACAATTGGTTCTGAGATCCGCGATCTCGGCTATCCACCAGTATGTTTGTCGTCTGTTTCGTACTTTTCGTTTTCTGGGCATGGTGGCATCGCATAGGCGCTGGAGAAAGCCAACCGTTGCCGCCAGTAACGCCTCCACCCTGTCCCAGTTCGTCAACTCTTGAGGCACCTTTCGTAAGGGAGGTTCTGCATTTTGCAGATACCTTTCGAGTTCGTCTATGTCTAGGCGTTCCACCCCGTAGATCTTGTGCCCCGTCTCCTCGTCTGTCTCGTCGCATCTGTCAGTTTGAAGGCAATGTACTGGTGGTCACTGGCCGTATAGTCCTGGATCACCCGCCACGCCCTTATCCTAGTCCGAATTCTGTCCGAGGTCAGAGTGACGTCTGGTATGGAATTACCATACCCCGGTCGTCTGTACGTCGGTATCGTTCCTTCGTTAACTACTGCCAGGTCTAGCCTTGCGGCCATCTCCAGCAGCAGTCTTCCCCGTCTGTTGGTCAAGGGCATTCCCCACTCGATCGCCCGCGCATTAAAGTCGCCCGCCACGATCACGTTACCAGGGATTTCCCGCACTGCGTGAACCGTCTGACGGCATCGTACCACTGTGTGGGGCAGCCTCCCATGTTGACTAGACTGGGTTCGGGCTCCCTACTTGTGGCGGACCAGGAGTGACATCTGGTTTTACAACTGTACCCTCCAGAAGGGGAACGCACATAAGCATGAAGTGATTCCCTCGCCGCTAATCCCACCAATCAACAAGTAATCACTGCATCCACAAGACCTTACCGTCGCTCAAACTAGTCACATTCATACGTGAGAGATGCCCGTTTATAGGGCCTCTCATTCAATCATAACCCGCCTGGAAGTTACCCGTTTATAGGGTCTCCATCTCCACTATTCGTGGGAAACTCGTTTATAGTGTTCCTGATATACTCCCCAGTCCGAGTACGGCTATCTTACAGATATGTAGGTGTGTGAATGATGAGTGGGTGTGTAGACGGGCGAATACCACTATTTTCGTTCTAAGTTCTTGTCCACGGACACTTATTCGTCACTCTTAGAAGTGCTTATTTCGTGACTGACCGCGAGCGGTCGTTCCCCTATCCGCAACCCCGGGGACGCGTGTGGAAGCTGAACTCAAGGCCCCACAACCTATACATGTTACAATATATATATATATATATATATATACGTTTTTATATTTTAACTTCTAAAATATTATAAGTAGTACATTTATCTTATACATTATTATTATATATTATATGAGAGTAGGGATCGATAGATAAAAAACAGATTCCTTTAAATAGTGTTTTATTTATTATACTATTATAAAAGTATATTAATAATTACATTCATAAAATTTTAATTTTATATTTTATTCTTTTAAAACTAAACATATTTTTCACTTATTTAATATATATAATAAAATTTTATAATTATATTATAAATAATATAAGATTAAGGAAAGGTGATTGAATATTAAAAAAATATATTTTATTTTTATTTATAATAATATATATATTTTTTTATTTATTATTTTTATTATATACATATTACATTTATATCTATTTTTTTTATTTTGTCTATGATAGTATAATTTCCTCAGAAATTATTTTTGGCTTCTCCTTTTCATTTTCGTCTGGAATGCTTGTTATGCTATTGCTACGGCTGCTGCGACTGCTACAACTGCTACTGCTGCTGCAGCTACGACTCCGACTGCGGCTACATCTTTGCGATGTAGATGTGGTCCCCTTCTGCTCATTTTTCATTTGAAAATATTTAGCCAATTCTGTGGCATTTGAAACTGAAAATAAATTATGAAATTAAATAAAATAAATAACAAAATAAATAATGAATTAAAATAAATATAAAATAAAATCAATAAATTAAAATAAATAATAAATAAATAGAAAAAAAATCAAAAATAAATAACAAAATAAATAATAATAAATTAAAATAAATAATAAAAAATGAATTAAATAATAAATATAAATAATAATGAAATAAATAATTAATAAAATGAAATAAAGAAATGAAATAAAAGAAATAACAAAATGAATACATAAATAATAAATATAAATAAATAAAGAAACTTTTTCCTTATACTTAAATGACTCCAGCGATTTCTCGATCTTTACGGCGTACTTCAAACACGCCACCATTGCCTCCAATTTTTGGAGGGATATTTCCATACTACTTTTCTCACTCGTTGCGTCTTCTCTGAGGAGCCGAATAGACGATGTATTTTTGTCATTGATTTTCGCAGAAGCTTCTGCTAGACTAGTGGCTTTTGCTTCCCCGTGGCCATGCTGACAATTTTCCCTGCTTCTACTCTCATTTTGATGATGAAGGAAGCTGCAGGAAGATGACCAAAAGCAGCTTTCCTCCGCGGTATTTAAAGCAATTTCAAAGTAGCAGAGGAAGGAAAAGCCTTCTCTCATTGGTTCAAAAAAATCTCCTCCTTCATTTTCCATAGCTCAAACAATGTTTTCTCATTGGTTGACTAAGTTTCCAATCTTAGCCTTTCCCTTCCCAATCCCTTCCTAAAATTATAAACAATACGAAACTAACATTGCAAGAAATTCATATCCCATTCCCACTCATCTATCTCTATTTGCATAGACTCTATTTCATCTCCACACGATAAAAAATCATGGTAAAAAATAAGGTCATTTCGGAGACGATTCAAAAAATATCAAAATTGCTGTAGTCATCCATTCGGTTTCGTAAGGAATATATTACTGTTCATTCTATATAAATATGTTTACAAAAGCAAATGAGAGATGTGGAAAAGGATTTCTCGATTTCGGGTTCATCATAAATCTCTTCCTCCTTATAATAATAAACATCTGAACACCTATAACCGGTAGCAGTAAACTGATTATCAAAGTCCTCAAACCGTATACCTGTGTAGTGAGCACGCTCACTGCCCCCCTTCCTCCCTAGCGCACGCGTGCGGTCTTGTATCCATAGAGGGGGGGGGGGTCCCTTTCACTTTTCTTTCGAGTGGAAATGGGTCTGTGAATGATGAGTTTTCCAATGCTATATAGCTACAAGAAAAGGTCGTTGCCTGAAAGCCTCGTCGAGTGAAAATATACAAAATAAACTTGTCCAAAACATACGTAACCAATATGTATAGAATCTTACACGATATTAAGAGAGTATGTAGAACGTTCTCATCACGAAAACAACCTCAATGTCAATTGCATGGCAATAATTTTGTTATTGATTGACCACATATCGCTCATTAGAGTTGCATTCGAGGAGTTCACGGAAATCATGTTTAAATAGCCGAAACCAGTAATTTAAGTGTAATAAAAAAACTATAAAAGTTTCCTAAGAGTCTCGTGGACTGAAAATATACAAAATCAATTTTTCGAAAGCAAGCGTCACCAATATGCATAGAATCTTACACCATATTAAGAGAGTATGTGGAACGTTTTCACAGCTTATATTCTCAGCACGAAAACAACCTCAATTTCAATGGCATGGCTATAATTTTGTTATTGATTGACCGCATATCGTTCATTAGAGTTGCATTCGTGGAGTTCGCGGACATCATATTTAAATAGCCGAAAACAGTACTTCAAGTGTAATAAAGAAAACTATAAAAGTTTCCTAAGAGTCTCGTAGACTGAAAATATAAAAAATAAATTTTTCGAAAATAAGCGTCACCAATATGCATAGAATCTTACACCATGTTAAAAGCGTATGTGGAACGTTTTTACAACTTATGTTCTCATCACGAAAACAACCTCAATGCCAATGGCATGGTCATAATTTTGTTATTGATAGACCACATATAAGAAAATAGAAGAAAACAAAGAAAACAGTAAAACTAATAGCTATAGGCATAATGACATATGTCAAGGCGCACTGCCCGCTCCTCCAGGCGCTGCTCGATTCGAAAGGAACCTTGAGTAATTCGTCGGTGTGACATCGGACGGGATACTGGCACAATTTTGAGGAGTAGGAGTGTGCCAGAATGAATGTATACCATCTGGCACACATTTTGCTGTGCCAGAATGCCTATGTGCCAGTATGCCTATAGCCTACCTACTAACGTAATATCAAACACACTCTATATAAAAAAGAAGACACGCTATTTCTTAGTAAAATAAATACAGACATAATCTCATTTTTATAATTTCACAATATATTCTGATAAAATTTTATAATTTGTTCTTGATTTGTTATGTTTATGTGATCATTATTTACTTATCAACTTTGACATTGTCAATATTAAAATTTTCATCAGTATGACTTAAAAAGTCTTAACGTTTGCTTCTAAATTTAATTGTAAGTGTTGATTTATTTATTTTGCGGTATTTCTCACTATTATATAATTTTGATATGTAATTATTTGTATATTATTTTTATTCAAGCACCTGAAGAGGTTGACAATATCTGTCGACAAAACGCCGTAAAATAAAAACACTTTGAGCTTTTTATTAGCCCAAACCTAATCGAAATAATTATATTTATATAAATATCCACCGTTACATTAAGAACCCACTAGACACTATCTTTAGTAAATATTAGCTAAATAGAAGTTAAAAAGATATGTAGAATGGAAGAATCTATTTCTATATATTATTTTTTATAATGTATTTTATAATTAGTTTAATACACTTAAACAATTATTATAAACGTTTCCCTATACAATTATACCATAATTCATAATTAATAAAACTATAAAATAATGCATTATAAATACATAACAATTTATTAGCATTCATACTGGTTAATAATTTACAGAAGACAAAGAGTAACTACTTTATCATGTGGCACGATAGGCCACGAAGGCGAGTTTGAGAACCGTCGGCATGGCGCGGCCGCTACAGTATTTACTTCTAAATTGAGATTTCAAATTGTCAATCAATGAAAAAAACGATTTATCACTTCTTTATCGATAATTTTCCAAAGCATATCTAATATTTATGACCTAAGGAATCGTTTCCCGCCGGTCTTTTTGGCTCAAAAGCAGAGTTTAATTTAAAACTCCATGTGTGATTATAAAAAATTGTCAGAAACACTTTTTTCTATATATATATATATATATATATATATATATATATAGTAATAGTAATTGCACGATAAAAATAAAAAGCACAAATATAGCAATCGAAAAAAATAGTAGTAGAATGTTTACTTAAAAACATCTTTTGTATGAGTCAACACGTGGACAACATGATGTGAACATACAATATATCTAAACTCTGAAACAAATAAATAAATCAATAGTTTAACGAAAATACAGCTTAAAAAAGTTACGAGATCATTTAGAAACCCGAATCCATTTTCACATCATTTTGTATATTCGGGACAAATGGCATACCTCATGGATTTTTCTAAAAGTGTTAAGAAAAGTATAATAAGCCGACGAATAATAGATATGAAAATTAATATGTACTTGGTACCAAATTATCATAATCAGAGGGCAAATAAAATATGAGTATTTAAATATTACATGAGAAGGTTAAAAAATCATTACTCAAAATTCATAAAAATATATTTTACAAATAAATACTATTCATACGTTGACTCATAAAAAAGAGTAAATTATCTTGAATCATCGATGTATTTAGGTGAACATTCTTCTGCTATTTTTTCTGATAATTCATTGTTATTAAACAAGAGCAGGTATGAACTTACCAGGCTCGTTCCATTCCAATATTTCCATTGAAATAATTTATTTATTATTATTTTTTTAGAGGTTTAGATATATTTGTGTAAACTATACAAGCTATTATTTAAAGGAATGCATATAATAGGCAGTTAGCCATTTGTTTTAATGGTCCATTATTTTAAGACGTTATTACGTTATATCATTTATTTTTTGTTAATCTATTTCGGAAGATTTTAGAAAAATTTTATTAGTAAATATTATTCAATTATATGAAAATTTTTTTGTTTTAATATGAAAAGAGTTACAATATAATTATATATTAGGAGTGTGAATAAGTCTTTCCCGTTTTTTGTAAGAGATGGCGCCACCAATACTGTGCGAGTATTCAATGGTTACATATGTCATAATCAAAGCTTATTCATATGTCAACAATTCCATACTAACACATTAGTTAAAATTTTTTCGCATCATAAATTTTTGATATCGTGAAAATGTCGAAATTTGAGCCGAGTCGACGTCATTTGCGGGAAATTTTACTTTATTGGTTCAATTTGAAGAAATCTGCTGCCGAGACGCATCGATTGCTTCAGGAGGCTTATGGAGAAGGTTGTGTCGATGATTCAAGTGTT
This sequence comes from Sycobia sp. Sy_11, assembly GCA_018907035.1. Lineage (NCBI taxonomy): Eukaryota > Metazoa > Arthropoda > Insecta > Hymenoptera > Epichrysomallidae > Sycobia > Sycobia sp. Sy_11. The sequence goes on along the minus strand of JACCIC010000278.1, from coordinate 72,639 downwards.
CGCGGATGGTTTCGACGCTTCAAAAGCGGTGATTTCGACGTGGAAGACAAGGAGCGTTCCGGGCGGCCGCAAATCTTTGAAGATCGAGAATTGGCGACTTTGCTTGATGAAGATTCTTGTCAAACGCAAGAAGAACTTGCTGAAGATTTGGGAGTTGACCGAACAGCCATTTCCAAGCGTTTGAAAGCCATGGGAATGATCTAAAAGCAAGGAAATTGGGTGCCGTACGAACTGAAGCTGAGAGACGTCAAACGGCGTTTTTTCACTTGCGAACAGCTGCTTCAGCGACATAAAAGAAAGGGTTTTCTGCATTGTATCGTGACTGGCGATGAAAAGTGGATACGTTACGATAATCCGAAGCGAAGAAAATCATGGGGACTACCCGGCCATGCATCATCATCGACGGCCAAGCCAAATATTCATGGCGCCAAGCTCATACTCTGTATATGGTGGGACCAGCTAGGTGTGGTTTACTATGAGCTTCTGAAACCGAATGAAAGGATCACAGGCGAGGTCTATCGACGACAATTGATGCGTTTGAGCCGCGCACTGCGAGAAAAACGGCCACAATACTCCGACAGGCACGACAAAGTTATTTTGCAACATGACAATGCTCGCCCACATGTTGCACCGCCGGTGAAAACATACTTAGAAACGCTCAAATGGGAAGTCCTACCCCACCCGCCGTATAGTCCAGACGTTGCTCCGTCTGATTACCATCTCTTCAGATCGATGACGCATGGCCTGGCTGACCAGCATTTCCATTCCTACGAGGAAGCCAAAAAATGGGTGGATGACTGGATAGAGGCCAAACCGGTCGAATTTTTTCGCAACGGGATTCGTATGTTGCCAGAAAGATGGGAAAAAGTTGTAGCTAGCGATGGCCAATACTTTCAATAATTCATTTGTAACCATTTTTTCACAATAAAGGCTCAAAATTTGAAAAAAAGCGGGAAAGACTTATTCACATACCTGATATATTATTCTGTATGTATTTTTATCTTAATAAATTACTGAATTTAGAAAAATATTTTATATAAATTTTTTAAAAAAACATATAAGTTTTATAAGTAGTAAATTTCTTAATATGCTAAGAACACATATTATTATGTTTGCCTTTATCACAATCTGTAGGATATTTGACTATAGCAGTGAACTAATTTATTATTTAATTATAAAATAATTTTTGTGTTAATATTTTGAATTTTCAGAAAGCATAATATTATATAAATATGTATATAAAAATTTTTTACAGATGTTTGGTCAAACTATTTATATATATATATATATATATATATATATATATATATATATATATATATATAAAGAATTTATATAAATATTCTTTATTTGATATAAAATAAATTGTAATATAAATTGTTTTAATTATAATTTTGGTACTACGTACTTCTACTAAATGGATCATTAGAACTGGTACGAATGATTTGGTCTTCAACTTCTAAACTTGAGTCAGTCACAGTGGCTACTTGAAAGTCAGTGTTATTGCCTTTTGTTTTTAATTTTATTTCTACTTCTTCAGAATGAAAATTATTCTTGTGAATTTCACTTCGCTTATCTTGGATCATCTCAGATTGGAAATTATGCTAAAATAAAGTAAATATTCTAAATAAATAATGATATCTCCAAATGAGTATGATAGTATCAATACCTTTTTATTAATGTATCTGCCAATTATAAAATGGATTTTTATTTTGTACAAAAATAATCTTTAATCCAAACAAGTACGTATTAAATCAGAATTTTCTTAACAATGGGGTGTTACAACATCGCAATTTTCGATTAAGAAAAATTTCTGTCTTGAAATAAGTTAACCTACTTATTAATCAAAGAAGAATTTCTTAAATATAGAATTCTTTTTGAGAAAATCAAAAAAATTATCAAATAGCCTACAATTTAGGCTCTGTTAGAAATCGTATTTATAAAATATATATCATTGCAATGAGATAATTACGTAATTTAGTGAACCCACGGAAACCTGTAATATAAATATAAATAAATATAAATAAAAAAAAAGTTTTTAACAGATTATGAACTTTAGTGGCTATAATAAATGTAATAATTTATTTTCTACAAAATACGTTTATAAAATAATCCAAAATATATCAAAAATAATTGTTTTTATTTAGAAATTAAAAATGAGTTAAACATCAAATGACCAGTGTAAAAGAGACCTGTGTAAAAGCGAATGCACTCATTATTGACATAGCAGTATTCGCAGTACATGAATTGGTATATGATTTCGCAATTTGTTTCACCGTACTTTTTATAATAATAATAAATTACCTATATACATTTTTAAGAAAACGATATTTGTATTTATTTAAATAGTTATCTCTATTAAATATTAGTGCATATCGGAACATAGGAGACAGTTGAATTTTTAGCTCGTAAAAAAATTGACTTCTGAGCGAAGGGAGGGAAACAGCCTTACGAATTTTGATTGAACTTTCAAATTAGCGTTGAAATATATTTTACATCACGAAAACTGAAAAATATTCACATGACTCCAACCCACAGCTCTTCAACACATCTTTAGTATTATTTTTCTGTTCTCATGATGTAAACTAGTGGTGAGAACTACTCTGAAAATGAATTATTTATCTTATGAGAATTGCAACTTTTGCTTGAATGTCAACTATCTAGTAAAATACATAATGCACTTCGAATCCAGTGACGAAACATACTATTATAAACTCGTAATATTAATGTTATAGTGGTATATAAAAATATTATTTCAATATTTAAATCACAACTTTATTTTGATTTTTTTTTCTATCGTATCGTAATATTAAAATTAAAGGATATGTAAACGTTTTGAAGAATAAACATGAATATATTGAAAATATTCATAAAATTTCATTTTAAATTATGTATAGTAAAACATTATTTATTCTTGAACTATGGAAAATAAAGCAAAAGTATCTCATTTAATATAATCTGGTATGAAAGGTTTATAGCCATACATATCGTTAGTATTCTTACAGGGCGTCTGTTCTTTTCTTTGTTCTTCATGCCTGGAACATGTTCTTTGCATTAATATGCCCTCTGTAGCCTTCGCAAGCAGAACTTTTCTCACGTCCTTTTTCATTCCAATGCGCTTCACGTAACTAACGTAAATTTTCGTTATCTTTCAAAGCTTAACAGCCTTGAATACGAAAGTTATATCTTTATTTCTTACTGTTTCCTGCTCTAACTGTATTCTTGAATTTAACTTAAATGCATTAAATATTTAATTGATTTTTTATTAAAGTATACAAAATTTAAATATGATAAAAATAATATAATATTTTTGAAATAAACTTAAATCCAATAATTCATTTTTCAATTGCAGTTCAATTATTTAAATATACAAACTCGAAAAAATAGCGATGTAGTTTATAACAATACTTCTGTAATCTAAATATACAATACTTATTTTAGTTGATAGATTAGTTGAAATAAATGTTGTATAATTTCATTATCAAGTATTAACAAAATACTTATATGAATTTATTGAACTGCTAGTCTACCGAACTATTTTGATATATCTAAAAATATATATTATCTATGGATATATAATATAGACTGTTCTACATTGATATTTTTAGTAGGATAATATTCAATGAAAAATAGAATTACAGGTTAGGCAAATTTATTTGAATAAAATTTATGAATAACTTTATATGTTATTAATTAAAATAATTAGATAACATCTTTAAAAGGGTAACCATTATAAATTGAAAAGTTAATAAAATAAAAAAAATCATATGACAAAAATATAGCTACAAAATATACAAACACATTTCAAATGTTGCATGTCCTAACATTGCAATCGAAATATTTCTGTAACATTACTATTCAGTTGAAATACATAAGTTTGTTCGTTCACGTTAAACGCAACTCGTCTCGTACTCGTTCAATTCCGTAGTCTGTGCACTTTTGTACTCGAAAATTACTATTTTTATCTATTTTGAATATATATATAATTTGTTACTTGAATAAACAAAGATGTTTTTATTCATTATCACACTTCTGATCTTTACATCTGACTATATCTCTCTTAGACGTGAATATTTTCAATAATTTTCGCAGCAGAGTCTGGTTCTCTCAAATTGTTTTTGATAAATAACGTAGATCATTCTCGAAAGTACTATTGGAGAAACTTCATCATCGCCGAATACCTGAACTATCTAATAGACTCCATTTTGCATGTCGAACCATATACATTAATAGACCAATATCGATACAGTACGTACGAACATGAATACGCTTTTCAGGCAATAAAGGTAATGGGCAGTTCTTCGACTTATCGTATTGTGCCTCGAAGCCATCATCGTTTCTGATTTTGATTTTGATACGTCAGAAATTCGCATTGTATTCTTCAAATCTAGTCAACGGAGTTGTGCAGCCGATGTTGTCAAAGATTAGAGCAAATAATTATACGGATACTCCGTAGTGTGACGGTTTACCGATGGATTCATGTGAACCGCTACCGATTGTACATAAATTCATGCGCTCTATTTTTTGCCTTTGCTTGCGTAAAATAACAGGGTTAGAGCAAAGATGGTCGCGGCGATCGCGATCTATCTCTACAAAGTATAAGTAGTAAATAAAAACGAAAGTCATTACTTAAGCTCTTGTATTGATAACTAAAGAGTTTATTTGTAATATTGCGACTAGTCCGTACAATTCTTTCGAATTTCGGAACTCGTATTGTGAAATAAGTCCCGCAGTATAGCGTAGGTGCCGTACCGGTGGGTAATTATTTAATCGAGCTTCAGCGATGTCGAATCGGTATATTATCAAATCCGCCTTTCCGCTCCATTAAGGAATAGGAAGACAAAAAAGGAATATTCATTTTTTATACTTTCAAAAAATGTATTTACATACAGATTTTTGGGCTGTGATGAGCGATATAGTTGGAAGAAGGTACAAGAAAAATTGAGAGGTAAACAGTCCCTAGCTAGGAGGTTAGAATGAGTTTCTATTAGTCGGGAGACTTGAGTATATTGTAAATGAAGGCAAAGTCTCTGGTATGTTGAAACAAGAGCGTAGTCACCGGCAGCGTCTAAAGTATGGTAACTTTAGAGGGCTACGGTAAGGACTGAGTTTCCGGGCATGGTAAATTCTCGAGCGTACTCAGATGGAAAGAGAGATAATGGTCGTAGTTGATACTATTCATACTTCCTGGGCAGAAATGGATGGATCTACGCTTTTTTCAGCTCCTTTTATACAAAAGTTGATGCATTAAGCTTATGGAAAAAATTAAGCTATAATTAAAATTAAGCTATTAAACGCTTGAACCGAGTTTTATCTTCTCTTCTATAAGATAAAATGCGTGGAAGAGTGGGAAAATGCTTCCCTGCTTGTACACAAATGATTTTCGTGCGATTTTTACTTTATATACTTATATATACGATTTGTAATTGCAAATGTTTGAGAAGTTTTACACATAATTAATAAGTTTATTCGCAATCTTCGAAAAATTAAATGAATGTAGGTTTTTGAATCGCAATCGTAGTACAAAAATTACCAAAGTTATGAATAAATATGTATGTATTTATGATTATATTTATAATTATTATAGTTTGATTTTATAGATTATGATTAAAATATTGATGTGAATGCCCTAGTTATTACACTTTATACTTATGTTATAGGAGTTGTGATCTTAATAGTTGCATATAATAATAGGATTAATATATAATAATATACTAGGCAACCTTCATTTAATCAGCAATTTATAAAGTTCGTTATAAAAGGAGGATTATTATTATTATAATGTTAATTATTATGAAAGTTCGCTATAATTAATAATTAGACTAAACAAATTAACTTTATATTCAATATAGTCAAAAGAAAATTCAAAGACAAATTATCGGATGCATACAACAAAACCGGAAGTTCCGATAGTGTACTATTTGTGTATATATATATATTGAACCATATGCCTGCAGCCGAAAAATTTTCTTTTCGTAGCTTGTACGCATTAGGCGTATAACTCTTACATATAATAGCTTATGTATATTGAATGTACAATCAGAATGAACATTTGTGCATTCCGTTACAATCGATGTATAATAACTTATCCAGTTATATTTATTTCACATATTTTTAAATTAAATAACCCTTAACTTATCTTCACAATGGCTGATTACAGTAAAGGTCAATAATTATTTTATATTGTCCTTAGTCGAAATGTATTAACTTATTTAAAATAATATAACCATGTAGCCCATTGATAAGTGTTCTTGGTCGTCTTCGATGTGGTTCATTTTCAACGCGTTCTCGATCTTCTTTAACCTTTAGACTGCCGGGAAATCAATATTTTGACGCAACAAAAAAACTTCTCCAATCTTTATTTTTAGACTAAAATATGCATAACCTTAATAGAATTTTTACTTTTTACAACCATTTAAGATAAATTTACCCCTTTACATCTCTTTTCACCCACCCGACATCCCTTAAAACTATCATTTTTACTTTGCACAAGCGGTTTTTTCTTTTTATTGATCTGACCATAATTGCAACGAAATATACTTTCAAAAAAGTTTTTGTTACTACAATCGAATACAATTTAATATAAATTTATCTCTCCCCACCCCTTTCAACCCTTCTTTACCCTTTTTTACTCGTTCTATGCCTTGTACTACCATTTGTATTATTTTTTTTTTTTGAAAAAAATGCGTTGCTTTGTTTGCAAATATCTAAAATTATCAACGTAATATATTTTATTATTTTGATAAAAATTTTAATTACTGAATTAATTTTTTCACTTCAACCCCTCACCCCCCGATATCCCTCCCTCCCTCCCATATTTATGATGCTTTCATCTTAGGTTTTTTTGGAAAAATATGTTGCTTTGTTTGCATGTGGCTTATAAATAGATTTATTTTCATAAAATAATTTTTATGAAAAATTAACATAGTGAATCAGAAATAAATTTATAAAGTATTCTCTTGCATAAGAAAACTGGGAGATTGAACTCCAAATTTATTGAATTTAGATATTTTTTTATTGAAAATACAGTATTTTTTTGTTTTATTTCTTATTATACAAACTGCGTAATACAATGCATGTAGAAAACAATGTTTGAAGTAGTAGAGAATCAGAGCCTGAAGAAGATGTTAGAGATAGAGGCATTGCGAGTGATATTGATTCTAATGATATCCCAAATGATGACTACGAAGCACCTGACGTATACTTTGATCCTTATTTTTATCCGTCGATAAAAGATTTTCCTGACAAAGCTCAACTACGTCCTGAAGTGTCAATAAATAAAATAACAACATTAGAATGTTTTAAATATATTTTAGACCCATTTCTTGTAAACCTTATTGTAGAACAAACCTATTTCAAGAGCAAAATCTTGAGCCAACTCGAAAAAACATGAAACCATGGACTGATTTGACTGAAGATGAACTATGGATATTTATTTCTTTGTCAATAAATATGGGCCATGTTGTGAAAGGACAATTGAATCACTATTGGAGCCAGGATCCATTGTTGTGTACTCCAATATTGGGCGAAACTATGCCCCGAAACTGATATCTTCAAATTTTAAGATATCTTCATTTTTCTAATAATTTAGAGGTCTCTAACCACCCTTTGAAAAAAATTAAACCAGTGATTGATTATTTGAAAAATAAATTTTCTAGCACAATTATTCCAGGTAAAAAACTTTGTATAGACGAAAGTTTAGTCTTGTGGAAAGGAAGACTTAAGTTCAAACAGTTCTTACCTTTAAAAAGAAAATGATTTGGACTGAAGTTATTCGAATTAGTAGATTGTGACACAGGTTTTCTTTTAGATTTTATTGTATACACTGGTACAGACACTGATTATGATAAATTTGATTTAGGCGTTTCTGGTGACATTGTTGCACATCTTATGCAACCTTATTGTAATGTACGACGTTAATTATTCTCTGATAATTGGTACACTTCACCACAACTTGCGGAATATCTCCACGATAAAGAAACTGGCCTTTGTGGAACTGTGACAAAGAATCGAAAAGGAATACCTACTCTTGACTCGAAGTTGAATCGTGGTGAAACACAAGTTGCTCACACCGATAGTTGGATAGTGATCAAATGGATGGATAAAAAAGAAGTTTATGTTTTGACAAGTATTCACGAATTTGAATACTGTGCCACTGGTAAAAAACATTATAAAACTAATGAAGATATTATGAAACCAAGTTGTATTCATGACTATAACAAAAATATGGGTAAAGTTGATAATATCGACAGATAGTTGTCTATGACAGAGACCATCCGAAAATGTATGAAATGTTATAGAAAACTATTTTTTCATCTTCTTGACTTGATGTTGACAAATTCTCATAAATTATACGAGATGCTGACTACAACTGAAATTAAGTTAAATAGAACTTTTATTTTAAAACAATTAAATTAAACAATTAATTTATTTTAACAATTTAAAGTACAATTCAATTGTTTTAAAATAAAAGGTCTATTTAACTTAAATTAAAGTACAATTCAATTGTTACAACTGAAATTTCATTCCCCGATCTTCGATTGAGCATAGTGAGAGAAATTCTAAAACTAGACATTGAAAAAGTTCCAACCCTATCTCTTGCACCTGGAATTCGACTAAACGGTCGCCATTTTCTTAGAAAAATTAAATCTGAAAAGAGTGATAAACCATTACCACGTCAATGTGCTTTATGTCATATGCTCAACAAAAAGTCCCGATCTACATATGAGTGTTCAATATATTCTAAAGCTTTATATATTGAACCTTGTTTTGAAATTTATCACACTAAAGAATCTTTACCATAAGTTATAATTCTTACACCAAAGTATTTCAAATCTGTATAATATTACCAAAAAAGCATAAAAATAAAAAATAAAAAAAGTACAAAAAATAAAAAAAGAAACATAACTCTGCCACAGTCGGTCCCAAGCCCGCGCTTAAAAGAGGAGGGTGTTTCGTAATCGTTGACGCGAGACGAAAGAGGTAGTTTGTGATGAGTACCCTATTTTAGGGATGGTTTTTGGACTTATTATAATTTAATCATTGGATTCAGAGTCAAAAAATACTCCGGAAATCTGTAGTTGCATTACAAAATAAATGAAACTTGAAAACCGTGTCTAAAGGGGTGAAATACCTTCAAAACAACCCCTACAATTTTACTAACAACCCTTTAAAATACTTTAAATAGTTAACTAAATCGATAAATCTAACTTATATAATATTATTATGAAGAAAGAAGTACTTTTTAACATTAAAAAATAATATTTTTAAAATTTGAAATTTTTAACATTAGCAGTTCCGTTCCCTGTCGGAAAATCAATATTTTGACGCAACTCCTGATCGACACTTTGTGTATGATCAATCGTTGATATAAGGTACCTTATATACTAGTTTTCTGAGGGCGATATGCGCTTTCAAATCCCGGCAGTCTAAAGGTTAAACAATTTGTTTCATCAAAAACACTTGCGCTTGACATTAACTTCTTACCGAAGGTCTTCTGCAATATTCTGAACATTTCGGCGGCCGATATTTCATTTCTCACACAAAATTTAATGCTACTTCTTTGTTGAATAATTTCAGACATTATAAAAACCGAAGAGACAACTTTTGTGTGTTCACAAAACATAAGCGTAACTATATAACAAATGAAAATAATTGCGTAAAATTTGGCACAAATAACTTTGACAGTACTACCAACTTAAAAATAAACCCGGGAGGTTTGAATTGAAAAGTCTTACTTATATTTGTACACAATATAATAATTTTAAACTTTCACGTTTAGTAAAAATATAAAACGTCACAAGGTGATGGATTCCTTCCCCATATATATATACATATATATATATACTAGCATTCCCCGTCTCGGCTTCGCCCGAGATAATAATTTAACCGATTTCAGAAACAATTCAATAATATCTAAGTGAAGAGTACTCTATATATACAAATCTATATTTCTATAAATAATTGACCGTAATTTACTTATCGTCGCTTCGGTATAAAAAGCGCTTCAATGTAGCGTCCACTTCAAAAAGTTGATATTTTGCCGACCATTTTATACAATATATATATATATATATATATATATATATATATATATATATATATATATATATATATATATATCAAGACGAGGTTTACAGAGAGTATCATGTTCGGACTATTCGAAATGTCTCGGGACTACTGCTAAAGAGAGTTTTGTATTGGGGTGGTAGAATACAATATTCAGGTATCCCGGGACGACTCTTACTGGGAGTGTGTGTATTCGATTGATAGAATACGAATATTTTCATACAAGTCGTACTGACATACATGGACATTAGAAGTTGTTCAAAAACATCTAGAAATCGTATTCTATCATAATATATCATCAAACACTAAACTCCCCGTAGAAATCGTCTCTTCATACCTGGACATCATCTTCTACCGTCCGAATATGAAACTCCCTGTAGAAGTCGTTCATTAACACCTGGAAATCGCATTCTATGATCCAAACATGAAACTCCTCGTAGAAGTTGTCCCGACATACCTAAAAATCGTTTCCTATCAACTAAACACGATATCGCCAGTAGAAGTCGTCCCGAGAAAGCTAGACATCGCTTCCTAACGAATAAACAATGGTCGTATTTTAGATATCGTATTTTACCATCCCAATACGAATCTTCCCATAGAATCTGATTTCCTCAGACCTGAATATCGTTTTTATCAACTAAATACAATATTCCCTGCAAAAATCGCCCAGAGACACCTGGACATTGAATTCTATCATTCGAACACAACTGTTTATAGAAATCGTCTTGCGGCAACGGGATATTGTAATCAACCGCCCGTACGCGCTAATACAGTATTTCTCAGTAGAAACCGTATTTAAAATGTATATATAATATGTACAATATAATATACATACTATATATATATATATATATATATATATATATATATATATATATACTGTTTATATTTCCGTTTTTTCAATTGCCGTGAATATTTTCGTAGTGATGTTAACTGAAATTCAAGATAAATGTTGGTTGCGCATAGCATATTTTTTAAGTAAGCGATGTATATTGCCTTTTTATGCAGAAGTGACGATATATTTTATTTATATATACATAGTTTCGAGGTTGTTGGTAAAGAACCCTATTTTGCCATCATTTCTTTTGTTCGAACTAAAAAAACATAGTCACTTATCACAATTCTGAACTTAACAGAATGTATAAAAATAAAAATATAATTTGTGGTCACAAACTATATTCAGTATGATTTGGCATACAGAACCATTTTATAAGAGAAGGGGAAAGAAAGACAAAGAGATAGTGACAGAGAGAGAGAAAGAGAGAGAGAGAGAGAGAGAGATTTCCCACGTAAGAGAAAATAAAATTTAAAAAAATCAAAAAATATCCATAAGGTGTGAGAGTACTGTCAGATTAACCTGAAGAACAAAAAAGGTAATACCGACTAACATCACACCTTCTTTAGGATACGAATCCCAAAGTTGGATATGAACATTCACTTGAGCTGGCCTGGTATTAATACTTTAAGCCGACTACATTGAGTTGATGTTCGTGATTTATAAACTATAAATATATATATATATATATATATATATATATATATATATATATATATATATATATAGTTTCAGCAGTTCGAAACATTGGACGATAGCATATACATTGATTTAGCAATGACGATAGGAGCAGTTAGATTGTCCATTACTAACAGTAGTATTTAGACTAATTCTTATTTACATTTCAGATTTTATGACCTTGATTATAAACCAGGACAGTCTGACTGTCATTATTTAAGTATTTCATTATATAATAAATATATTAATTTATACGACTGTAAGACCCATGAAAATATTTGTTAGTTTTGTGTTCTTGTTACAAGTAGTTATTTTTAAATGAAAAAATTAATTTGAAGTATATATTTGTTTAAGTAAAGAAAAATTTGTCGAAGTGAAAGAAATATTTTCTGAATTCAATGAAATGTTTTTTTTTACTAAAAATATTTTCTGAATCTCAAAATTTTTTTCTCAGTATTATCTGCAATATTTTTATGAGTTTTTTTCTAGAACATTGAATTTTCACGTGATATTTCTACAATATACCTTCTAATATAGCAGAAATATCACAAAAACAGCTCTGAATCATTGAACATCCTAGACAAACGGCTCGCAGTAATATTCTAAGATTTATTATTTGTAACTATTTGATGCAATATTACCAGGTGATATATCAGGGCACAATATTCTTGTGATATTATGATATTACCGTGTGATAAATCATGGCGCAATATTCTTAAATATTACAGCAAGATCTATTATATTTCTCTTATGTTACAATATTGCTGAAATATTACTATGACAGATAATGCTCGGTGGGATATTTGTAAAAACAAATATTTCGCCCCATTACATTGATTGTATTGTAACTAAAAAATTTTTTTATATTATTTAAAATCGCTTTATTTATGCAAGGTGCTGATCAGCGACGGAGATATAGGATGTGTTTGTAAGCAAAGAACAGATAAATTATTACAGCGATGCCGAATCGGCCGAGACTGGGATTTGAAATCGAAGTTACTAGACCTTCGATGTAGTGATCGAGCCATTGTAGGTCTCGTGACTAAAATTATGAATTTTTTTCGTAGTAAAACCATCTTTAGTGATAATTCTTAAAAAAAAAATAATTTTCCTTATCGTAAAAATAAAAAAATAAATTCATAATATTCATTTTTAGCAAAGAAAATTTATCATAAAAAACTTGCTTGCTGAGTGTTACTTTTAGAAATAGTTTTATTTTATAAGATTTTATACATTTTAATGAATATATAATCAGCTGTGTATGCTAAGATGGATTAATTTATATGTATATATATCATACATATAAGTTGTCACAGTAAGAATTTCAATTATAAGTGTCAATATTCTTAGTTTGATAATTATTTGTGTAATTCATTCATGATATTGTAGCTAAAAATAATATTTTTGAAATTTATATTAATTATCGAAGTAAATTATCAATAAGGACTAACTTACTTATAGTTAGCGTCATGACAACAAATTTCGATACAATGAACAGTTCTGCGAATTTCAAAGTTACGAAAACATAACGAACGGCATGATAGTGCGAAAAGACTTTCATGGTAGTTCCGTATATCGTTTGATGCATATACTTATCACAAACAATTTCGATCGAGTTTCTGGCTGTTGGCATTTAAAACATGCAGATACGATTGAATTTTATATCATTTATTATATTTTATATGTATCGATAAAAAACATTTCATAGGTTGCTGTATTACTATAATAATTTTAAACGACATCCTCGTCTAATGAATAAGAGACTTTCAGCCTCGCTGGTTGGCCTTGTCGAATTGGTTCTGCCAATCGTCGATTGACTACTAGAGCGCTTGCTGATATTGTTGGAATTTCAAATGGGTCAGTCAACCCATTTTGAAAAATATTTTCAGGCTGAAAAGTGTGAAATCTCGATTGGTGCCAAAAACACTCAACTTTTTTAAAAAAAACCGCGTCGCATGGAGGTCTGTAAAACGATGCTTTAGGACTATCAGGACAAGATAAAATGCATAGTAACCGGAGATAAGTCCCTCTTTTCCATATTACGTTTTCTAGTTCTATTATAAATTTGATCCACTCTCTCTGCAATCATTTTATTTATAAAGTCTATATATTGTCGAATTCTAACTCCTTTGTATATTTAATTCTATCATGGATCGAATTAAAAACATCCACCATTTCGCCTACACAATTTTCTGGTACATTTGTAAAGATGCCATCAACATACCTTTTATACATGATTGGTTAAAAATTCAACTTATGTAATGCAATATTTTCTAATTTTTTCATTACCAAATTAGCAATCACTGGTGATAAATGTGATCCCATTGGACAGCCACATTCTTGTTCATAAAAATTATTTTGAAAAGAAAAAGTTGTGTTATTGAAAACTAAATTTATTGCCTTTATAAATGCATCTTTTCTTAATTTTATGTGTATGTTAATTTCTGAAGATTTTTCTTCTATAATTTCTTTAAATAAAGCTAATAGTACATTTGTAAATATAGATACTACATCGAATGAAATCATCTTATAATTATTCGGAATATTAATATCATTAACTGCTTCATAAAAACTCCAACTATCTTTAACCTAAGAATTGGTTTATCCAACGATCTTAACTAATCTATTTGATAAAAATCTTGCAATATTATATGTTGGAAAATTAATTGATGATATTATTATTCTAAAAATAATAAATAATACTATTCGTTTTCTAAATTTAAGATTTTCATTTCAATAAATCAAAATAATCGTTGCTGAAATTGAAAAAATATTTACTTTAATATCTTGTTTCTTATCTGCTTCTCATTGTGCCAAATACTGATTTCAAAAAAATTATTTTTGAAACTAAATTTAATTTTTAGTTACTTGAAGTCAATATTTACTTATTTTTAGTATTTTGTATTTGTTTACTGCATCCATAGAAATATTTTGGTTATTCAAGTAATTAAAATAATAAATTTAGAAAATAATTTAATTAACTATGGCTTCTATTTGTAAGTAAATGTGTTTAAGATAAGTAAGTAAATTAATTTTTAAATTTAAAATAATATTAGTGAAATTTAAGAAAATATTATCTTAGTTTTCATAAATAAATATTTTTTTAAGTACGTATTTATCACCAATATTTATTATGTGAATATTTATTATATGAATATTTTCTTGGATTAAGAAACTTTTTTTTTAATTTAGGAAAATATTTCTTTAAATTTAATAAATAAATTTTAAGTAAATAAATTTATTTGAACTAAAAATATTTTTTGCCGTGCATTAAAATTGGTTTTCTGAAAATTTAGCTGATGTTAGCCAAGAGCAGGGTGAGCGTTTTCATCGAGACATATAAAAAATGGAAAGCCCTTATCAAAGAAAATGTTGATTAGATTAACGCAATGAGCCACATGAACAATATAAAAAACGATCTCTTGAACAAAAGCAAAACACATTTCACAAAAATCAAGATTTTAAATATATTTTATAATAGTTGTATGCTTAAAAGTTTGGTGTTCCATAAAAAAAAATGTTACTTTGAGGGCCTGGGGTTATATGGGGATATATATGGGGTTATATGGGGTTATATGGGGTTATATAGCCTTGCATATGTAATATTTACATATTTGGGAAATTATCTATTTTGATACTGTTACAATATTTGGTGATAACCAAAGATATTTCGATGAAAAAAGATATATCAAATTTTAAATATGGATTTTAAAGGGTAAGAGTAGTCTTTTCAGTTTATTATCCCCGTTTTTAGAAAGAACATTTTTTACGAAAAGTTATGAGACTTCAAATATGTCAAAAAATCGCATTTTTGCCGCTTTATGTTAAAATTCTAAAGAAACCTAACATGATAAAGAAATTCTGACTCCGGATTCGAATTCTACGCAAAAAGTGCTTTGGAAATGTCCGTTATTTGCCAACAACATAACCATGCAGATATGTGTTATTAATGTCTGTTAATGTTAGATAACGTCTGTTAAATTTCATTAGAAGTTTTTCTATAAGTTTCTTATTTCTACAAACAAAGGAGTTTTTTCAAATTTTTTAATTTTTTCTAAATATTTTGAAACCTCGTTGAAATTGCTCAAATGATAGTAATTGATTTTCACTAGAGTTTGAAATAGCTAACATTATGATCGGTCATTACTAAATTAAAAATAATATTTATCAAGATAGAGCAATTTACTTTACTTAAAATACATTATGTTTCATACAATAAAAATTTTACAATTACGATATAGCATTCTACGTACACAAGGGTATCGAATAGTTTGTGGTATTTGGTAACTCTGGTAAAACCAGACATAGGTAGACTGAGTGTAAGAAAATACGTAGGTAGAAGCTCATGCAAAAATTTAATAATAAAAATAACTGCTAAACTATAAAGTTCAAACTAAGTTATCCGTTTACATGTATTTTTGTGAGCTTACATATCTATATTATCATGAATGTTTCATGTGAAAATTTTATTATCCTGAAAAAAAATATCAGTGAATTACAAATTTTTATAATTTAAAAAGACGCCCCTAGATATACATGTATTATTTAAAATTTAAAGAAGAAGAAATATTTATAAATATAAAATAATTTTTAATTATTATAAATTAACAATTTAAATCTAAATAATGATTAGCGTTCTTAAATTAATCATGTAACATTATAATAGAGAAATACAAAAGTTAATTATAAAGTAGATTATGTATAAGAAGCAATATATTCAATGTTATGAAAATAAAACAAATCACCTATGGATGATTAAAATATTTCAAATTTATAAAATACGTAAAATTATACAATAAAAATTAGCATATAAATTAATCATTTAAAAAGAAAGCCAAGTCATAATAATAAACGCATGCAAAACAAACAATTTGGATTCAATATTGTTAAAATATAACAATCACTTATAGAAGTGTAACATATTAGAAAACCTATAGCACTTTAAAATCTTCAATATAAAAACAATAGTATCAATGCAATATAGAATTATAAATTTTATTTTTGACTGTCGTTTCAAACCATTTCCAACCGTTCTTTTGCGTCTGCAAGGAGAAGTCGAATATATAAAACAAATAAATAAGAAGAAACATCTAAAGTAATAAAAAAAATCTAAGACTTACTTGTTACTTAATAAAATAATGCACGGCGTGATGCTAAATGTTTTAATCATTAAGCTTTCAAAGGAACATATTCATCTCCATAAACTATACTATTTAGTATTATACTTACTTCAAGTGTTACAACGATGTTTATCAGTGTAATAAATAATAGTAATAATTTTACAATACAACGGTAGTCCTGCTTCATCATTTTAAATAATAGCTGTATCATTTAAATCTTTCGGAACATATCAATTGCACTAATTATAATAGAAAAGTTTTCAATCGAATGCCTATCATATTAGTCACTTTACTAATGCTTCACTATGTTGACTAGAATTAAGATTTAGCAGAAGCAATACACTTCCTATCTATATTCGGTAGTTACTGAGAAGGCTGAAGTATCAGCATAATATAAAACTTTTTGAAAAGCACCGTACTTTTCCCTCTATGATTCATCCGTACCCCTACTTCGCTTCTGCGCCCCCTCTCTATCACTCTTTCTCTTACTGCCTCTCCTTCTCTGCCTCTATCTTCCTCTCTATCTGTCTCTTTCTATACATTCCTTTCTTTATTTGTTCTACCTCCCTCAACAATATCTAAACTCTAGTTGCACAGTGACCCCTCCCAAACGTTTGTCAATGAATCCAACGCTCCATGCTTTGCCTCTAACAAACAATTGCCCTTTAACGAAATCAAATATTCTTTCTATTGACCCTACAACTCATCCTTTACAATTTATTTATTCTTCTTGGTAATTTATTTCACCGATTAACAATTAATAATTATTAATAAAATGAAAATAGTTCCGTCCTTTTTATAAACGCTATATGATTGACTTATTGTGAACATAGCATGGATGAAATAATACAATTACACGTCTGTTCATCATAAGTATAAGCGTGTAATTTTCATTTATTAAAATGTCGTTATATGGAAATGACGTCATTTTGAAAGTAACATCATTTTTATCAAAAATTCAATATGAGATTCAAAAAAATAAATTCTTCTTCTAGAAAATACAGTGTGAATATACAGTCATGACACAAAATATATTATAATTTATCACAAAATGTAATATGATTTATTATATTATTTATCAGGAGAATATTTGACGTAATTCGTTATATAATATATCGTATATCATTCAATTCGTTCACCAAACAATGTAAAAATAAATTAATTCAATACTATTTGAAAAAAAATTATTAGAAATTAAAATGTCTACTTTTAGTAACATTGAATATTTTAAAATTGAATAAAATTTATAATTAACTTCAAGTAAAAAATTCAAATGCAAAAAAGTTTAAATATTGATATTTACTGTAATGTATAGTTAAAAATAACATGGGGTTGTTTTTAACTTGGATATTTATTGAACTGCATTTCTTAATATGTATATTGAATAACATTATTTTTGTATCTTTTCGGATAAGACAAAATTTAATATAATAATATCAACTTCATTGTTAAAAGGCTCATTCCTTTTTTACCTGAGATCCACTCGAAAGTCTGCATCATAAATAAAGTGGACGCCTATAATGGTGCCTGCAAGATCATTAATCTACTTGTAAGTAGCATGAAAATTAGGTTGCTACTTACCCTACTATCAGTGCAACTTAAATGGAACCATTTTTTTAAAAGGAATATTTCAAACACACGTATGTATTTACGCAAGCGTGAATCCATACGCATGTAAATATGAAAAAAAATTCTTTTGATTGTATTTATGTAAGTATATCCATGTACGTATCGTATTATAATGATGTTAAATTGGATTATGAAAGTTGTAACGTTCCTATTCCCCCCAGGATAGCTTACACGGTATTTTCCAGGATACTTTGAGAGAGGAGGAACTATATTCAGGTTCGGGCGGCGGATCAGGAAATAATTAACAAGAATACAGTATATTTTAGTAACAAAAATATAAAATATGTTTATTCACGCACTTGATTGGATATGACTCTGTAACAAACAATAATACTATAATAATTACTTAAATGAAAGAAATAAATTAACTTAAGCTAGATACATATAATAATTCCAAGTTTGCGCTATTTTCCGTGACGTTTATTTATCCGGCGTTATTTACCGCATGGATACCCGGTGGTAATTTCCACGCTGGGAATTTAAACGATACAGGTAGAATTTAATCTGGATAAAATTAAGGTTGGCTTAGTTCCGCTGGTCTTTTGAGGAGCGCCTCGCAGCCAGGGTCAAGAATTAAGTAGACAGTAATTAAACAGGATAAGAGAACGGATGGTCTTTGGAGGAGCGCCTCGCAACCAGGATAACGTTCACTTCTGGACAGGTAAAATTATTAGCCGTCTGTCTTTTGAGCTCGACTACTTTCTCCAGTAGTCGTTGCGAACTTTGCCCGGCCTCGGTATGTTTACGACATGTTAATATATTACATAAGTTTTTTTTCGCGTTAAATTATTTGTCGGATACTTCGTTTTACTTATTTCCCATAAACAGGTCGAGCTCCTCTTCTCTCTAATATCCGGCCAATTTTTGGTGAAGCCGTGGTCATCAGTGCCCCAGTATTAATGAGAGCATGGAATTGCATCCCATAACACTTGATGGATACACTAATTTCCAAGTATCTTTGGCAGAGCTCCTGCTCGTCCGGGTGCTGCATGTTGACTGAATTCATGGGCCTCTGGTCAGCCCCTACGTAGCGAATTTAGGTTGGTATATTATCTAGAGAATTATATTAGCTTGTCAAATATCTCCCTTCCGCCTTTTTGTCTTATGATTTTCGCGATTATGTACAACGCGCTATAGAGCTCCTATCTGGCAATACTATACATCGTCTGAAAGGTCTTGACATAATGTATAAAACAACGTTCTGCATGATTAGTTTGGATATTGCGTTCAAAAGTCATAAACGTGTAAACATTGAGTTCACTCACGCCAAAATTCGCGATATTTTAAAGTTTTCCTTCGTCAAAGGCAAATCCGCTAGGGAAACGTTCCGTGAGATTAATGGTGTTTTGGGGGATGGCACGCTATCACTTCGTACCGCAGAGGAATGGTTTCGATGATTCAACGCCGGTGAAAACGACACCATGGATAAGCCAGCCGGCGGAAGATCTGTGACGACGAATACCGATCAAATCGTGGAATTTATCGAGTTAGACCGGCATGTGATATCTCGTGACATCGCCCAGGAGATGAGAGTTTGTCACCAAACTATTTTAAATCATCTGCAGAAGGATGAATACAAAATAAAGCTTGATGTTTGGGTGCCGCATGATTTGACGCAAAATGGATCACATACAACAATATCAAGCGAAAGCGATCGTGGTCCAAGGCCGGTGGACCGTCCCAAATAGTGGCCCAGCCGGGATTGACGGCCAGGAAGGTTTTGCCGTGTGTTTGGGGGGATTGGAAGGGAATCATCCACTATGAGCTGCTCCCATATAGCCAGACGCTTAATTCTACCATCTACTGTGAACAACTGGCCCGCTTGAAGCAGGCTATCGACCAGAAGCGTCCACAATTAGCCAACAAAAAGAGTGTAGTGTTACACCAGAACAACGAAAGACCACACACTTCGTTGATGGCTCGTCAAAAGCTACAGGTGTTCGGGTGGGAGGTTTTATCGCATCCACCATACAGCCCGGACATAGTGCCAAACGATTACGACCTATTTCTGCCCATGTAGAACGCCCTTGGTGGTGTAATATTGGACTCAAAAGAGGCATGTGAAAAGTGGCTGTCCGAGTTCTGCACAAATAAGGAGAGGGGTTTCTACGAGAGGGGATTATCGAACAAAACGGCGCATATTTGAAATAAATCCGACCATTGTAACATTTTTTTTATAAAGCATTGAATGAAGAGCAAAAGAACGGAAGGGAGATATTTGACAGCCTAATATGTTTTTCGTAGATCTTTTAATGTGTATGTGCTCACTAACATTGCCTTTATTATCTTTTAGGTCAATGATGACAGGAGATATCTTTTTAAAGATTATGTAAGGACGCACATATTTTGGAGCTAGTTTTGCGTTAAACGCGCTGATTTTGTCAGATAAATCATACGAGCGTTTATACACTTGTTCGCCGACTTTAGGGCGCTTTTTCGACGTTTTAAATCATAATATAATTTCTGTTTTTTAAAACTTCGCCAATTCGCTTCGGACGCGTTCTATTGTTTCGTGTAGTTTTTTGATACGGTTTTCGGCGGTAATATTAGACTGCATAACTGAAAAAGAGGTCCGGGTGATTTTAATTCGCATCCAAAATTAAAATATTTTTGTCTGTCGATCGAAATGCCGACGTTCACAAAAAATTTATAGTGATTTAAATGAATCATCGTCGTCGTTGTCTTTTTCCTCCTCGTTACCATCATCATCCTCGTCATCATTTTTTCGAAATCGTTATCCTCACTATCGACTTCCTCGTTATCTTCATCCTTTGCACCTGCATCCTTGTTATCGTCATCTATATCTTCTCGGAGATACGTGGTTTTAATACCTTTACAGTCATTCGGATGATGGGTTTACGAAAGTGCATCTCTACTCTGAAAAGCAAATTTGTTGTATTACCTCCCATTCTAAGAATAAAACTAGAGTTCTCAAAAAAGTGTTTTCCGCAGTGAATCTAAACGCATACGGAGTGGAAATGGACTGCAGAAGCTGAAAGATTAATCGTGTAGGGACCTTATCAATGTACCTGATCTGAGAGCAGTATCAAAATGAAGTTGGCGTTGAAGGGCCCAGTTAGTCGGCTAAATGTAGAGGTGAAATATATATTATTCTATGGCTGCCCTGTTTTATTTAAATAATAAAAATTTACACGATTTAAACTTTTATGGAGGCGAATAAGTAAATAATTATTACTCGAATTTAGTTCAACAATCACTTATCAGTTAAGGTTAATTATTATTTGTTGTAATTATTATTATTATAACGTTTCCCTTTTCCCTATCGAGTTAGCTTACGCGGCAGCTCCAGGATCAATTGGAAAGGACAGGAAATTTTCGGTAAAATCGGGATAAAATCAAGATATTCGTTATAGGAACCAAATAAAAAAATATATTCTATTAAAATAATAGAATAAATTACAAGTAATAAACATCCTTCTGGTGTCAGCCCATCCGATCTGTAACAAAACAAGACAGGTTACTTACTTAAGATTTCTATTATACCTTATTATATATTTTCGTAGTGAATCGACTTTTCGTCTCTCGTCACGATTCAATCTAGAAATCCTTTGCGATTTAGACTTTTGAGCAATTGTTCGCAAGCAAATAAGCGAGGCTCGACGTTTCTTAGCTTCAGTTCGTAAAAAACCCAATCTCCTTGCTTTTGGACCATACCCAGGGTTTTAAGATGTTGTGAAATAGCTTGCCGAGTGACTCCTAACTCTTGTGGAAGTTCTTCTTGCGTTTAGCAAGGATCTTTCTCCAGTAAAGCTACCAATTCTGTATCACCATACACTTTGGACCTTCCATTGCGTGTTTTGTCCTCCACGTTAAAATCACCACTTTTAAATTTTTGAATCACTCCCGACAACTTCTCTTACACAAATTAAGATCACCATATACTTCTGTGGGTAGCCGATGTACTTCAGCTGCAGATTGCTTTAAAACTTGACATCTTAACACGATGAAAAGTAAGTGATACAAAAAGTCGGAGGTATTAAAAGGTTATACTATTTCTAGATGTCAACTTATACTATAAGACTTTTGACAGCTGACAGTTTCGATGTTATTTTATGGGTGGCGCCATCTTTTCAAAATAGCGGATACTTATTTGTACACCTTATATATATATATATATATATATATATATATATATATATATATATATAAGAATACTTTTACTTCGGGCTGGAGAATATGTCGAAACGAACGAAGCCTGTTGGTCTTTGACAAAGTATTGAGCAACCAGGATCACAACTTTGTTTAGGGCTAGGAGTGAGATCGCTAAACTTTAACAGAGCTTGGTTGCACGAATTATGACATTTTTGGTGCTTGGCAAAAGAGCTTGGTAGGGTATTGATCAACCAGAAGCTGAGGCGTGCTGAGCCCAAGCCAAGAACTAACAAGCATCAGACAGTTGTCAAATACTTCGTTATAGACCAGCAGGATTCGTTCGTATCAAAACTCTCTCCGGTCGCAGTAATAGATATATAGAGAGTACACAAGTCTATTACAATAAGTGCGCGGATTAAATCGTGTAATTGCAAATAAGTAAAAGTGTATGTTTTAATATAAATAAATATATTTTTGTTATTATTACTTATACATTTTAATTAGATAATACGCTTTGTTTAATTTTTGTAACTAACAACTGAGTTATGTTACTATCAGGTATGTGAATAAGTCTTTCCCGTTTTTTTTCAAATTTTGAGCCTTTATTGTGAAAAAATGGTTACAAATGAATTATTGAAAGTATTGGCCATCGCTAGCTACAACTTTTTCCCATCTTTCTGGCAACATACGAATCCCGTTGCGAAAAAATTCGACCGGTTTGGCCTCTATCCAGTCATCCACCCATTTTTTGGCTTCCTCGTAGGAATGGAAGTGCTGGTCAGCCAGGCCATGCGTCATCGATCTGAAGAGATGGTAATCAGACGGAGCAACGTCTGGACTATACGGCGGGTGGGGTAGGACTTCCCATTTGAGCGTTTCTAAGTATGTTTTCACCGGCGGTGCAACATGTGGGCGAGCATTGTCATGTTGCAAAATAACTTTGTCGTGCCTGTCGGAGTATTGTGGCCGTTTTTCTCGCAGTGCGCGGCTCAAACGCATCAATTGTCGTCGATAGACCTCGCCTGTGATCCTTTCATTCGGTTTCAGAAGCTCATAGTAAACCACACCTAGCTGGTCCCACCATATACAGAGCATGAGCTTGGCGCCATGAATATTTGGCTTGGCCGTCGATGATGATGCATGGCCGGGTAGTCCCCATGATTTTCTTCGCTTCGGATTATCGTAACGTATCCACTTTTCATCGCCAGTCACGATACGATGCAGAAAACCCTTTCTTTTATGTCGCTGAAGCAGCTGTTCGCAAGTGAAAAAACGCCGTTCGACGTCTCTCAGCTTCAGTTCGTACGGCACCCAATTTCCTTGCTTTTGGATCATTCCCATGGCTTTCAAACGCTTGGAAATGGTTATTCGGTCAACTCCCAATGCTTCACCAAGTTCTTCTTGCGTTTGACAAGAATCTTCATCAAGCAAAGTCGCCAATTCTCGATCTTCAAAGATTTGCGGCCGCCCGGAACGCTCTTTGTCTTCCACGTCGAAATCACCGCTTTTGAAGCGTCGAAACCATCCGCGAACACTTGAATCATCGACACAACCTTCTTCATAAGCCTCCTGAAGCAATCGATGCGTCTCGGCAGCAGATTTCTTCAAATTGAACCAATAAAGTGAAACTTCCCGCAAATGACGTCGACTCGGCTCAAATTTCGACATTTTCACGATATCAAAAATTTATGATGCGAAAAAATTTTAACTAATGTGTTAGTATGGAATTGTTGACATATGAATAAGCTTTGATTATGGCATATGTAACCATTGAATACTCGCACAGTATTAGTGGCGCCATCTCTTACAAAAAAACGGGAAAGACTTATTCACACTCCTAATATTTTCCCGATTTTACCGTAAAACGTTCTATCCTCTCGAATTGACTCTATCGCTACGATGATAGCTATCTCGAGGGGAAGTAAGGGGCGTAGGGAAACTGCGGCGCTGATAGCCGAAAGTCAACAAAATACTGAAGGATGAACTCCCTATACTACAAGGGAAACTAAAAAAGCAGGAGGGAGCAAAAAAAACAAAAGGACAAATCACCCTTGCCACCGATAAATAAAAGGTAACGTTTGGTCTTATCTAGTGAAGTACAGAGTGTCAGAATAAGAATAAAGAACAAATAGATCCCTGTGAAAATAGGGAAAGCCTAGTCAAGGCCTATTCAGAAACAGAAAGAATACACCGTTGTGGAAACAAAACCTTATGAGACGAAAAAATATGATAATAACTAAAGGAAAAATAAAAATAGGAATCTTCGAAGAACAAGAATGAAGGCTCAAAAGAAGGACGAAGGCAGAAGCAACAGTTATAAGTCCCACAAAAGGCAAGACCTACGCTGATAGCCGGAAAGGAATCCGTAGCCAGTTTAAATCCTCTGACCATGATATCCATTCAGGATATCGACCAAATCCGAAGAGGAGATTTCCAGGTTAAAATGAAGAGGGCCTCTATACAAAGTAAAAAAGGATTAAAGAATACTTTGAAAGCGGCTATAGGGCGAGGTCTCCACTGACCATCCTGCAGATGAGAAATGTGCATGATATACAAAAAAAGACCCGCAAAAGGTGCCCGTCAATCTGTCTACTGATACATAAAAGAAACTGCTGAAATAAGATATAACTGTCTACATGATAGGTAAGTAGTACAAAAGACTCAGAGATGTTACCGTAATACGACTCTGGTCATTGCAGTATATTTAGAGACGAAAAAGGCTCTAAATCCAAGTATTCATATCGGAAAATCTAGAATAAAAATCTTAATCGTGATCCCTGGGGTTTGAGATGTAAAACCATTGCTCATAAACTTGTAGCATTTTGTAAAAGTGAGCCTGTAAGGAGATGATAATGGACAATATTCTCAATGTTTCTTCCGAACATAGCAGAAACTTTACAATAAATTCAAGTTAAATAACAGAGATTCCGGAGGACTTTTCTTGATTGAATATACAGATGATGTCCAGAGGTTATTATGACCCTTAATATAGTGTTGCCGTAGACCTAACTTGAGAAAAAGATGTGTAGTATTCGTATATGGATGGATGATCATGCGTTGAAACTAGCTGAAGCGACAACTGATATTGTTCTCCTGACAAAGAAGCCGATATCTGGGGTACGGAATCTAGTAGTAGGTGAGAATATTATAAAGACCAAATGATTCGTGAAGTACTTATATTTCAGAGTCGGTAGATAAAGTACCATTGGTAATAATTTCTTTATTCAGCGTAAGGCCCTTGTGCCGATAATACGCCTCTGAATCAGGCAGCTGCTTCTACGTCGAGATAGTACATAATTCTTTACAGAGCAAAGATATAAACTGTTGCGTTCAGAAATGTATCGGCAGCACATTGCAACAGTACAAAAGAGGTGCGCACTTCATGTAGCGTGATTGTACCGAATGATCTCGACGGTAGCTTGAATTATGATAGCAGTAATAATTAGTATTAGTATTAGTAATTAGAAAATAGATAGTTACTATTTAGACATATTAGTATTAGTAAATAGAGGTTATGATCTTCATGTATTCTGAGACGAAAGTAATCCATTCAATGGTTTTCTTTTTCTTATGGGAAGTTTTAGATTTGCTTTCAGGAAGCCTCTGAGCTTATTACAACTCAGACGAGTGGGATAGGCAGCAGTGATTATTTTTTTAATCAGTCCTGGGCTTGATATTAATTAAATGTTTATTCTATTGATATTCCTTTTTATTCTTTTATTCAAATTTATTCTTTATTTATATTTTAAGTTTTTAATAGATTGGTGTAGGAATTGATAACTGTAAAGGGACAGAGGCACCAATTTCTACAAAAAATAAATCAATACAATAAAATAAAGCTCAGGATATCACTTCAGAATTGTTATATAAGACAACATTTTTTTAGCTTCTCCGACCAAGAGAGAAGAAAACCTCGTGTGCACTAGTGAGCTCGAGTTGTGCTTGATTAAGAAAAATTGTATTTATATTTTTTTTTAACAGATTACAGATAGCACCCATTTTAACCAGTCCTTCTCTATAAAGCACATTTCAAGATATATTCGACGTTGTCACATTTGTTCTTACTTATGGAATAATGCATATAAACAGATCAACTTCACTCTCCTCTAAAACACTGTCGACTCAAGTCGAACAATTGTCTTTATATATTGCGATGCGAGAGATCGGTGAATATTTGCATCAGCTCATCCTGCGAAGTGACACAGGCCTTTTCGAGAGACTTCGCAGAATGAGTCGGTAACTGAAAGGGGATGAACGACCCAGGAGATTCCATCCAGAGTCATATTTGTTTTCCTTAAGCATGAATCAAACAGGATATTCTTAATCGAAAGGATGGTAGCTGAAGGTGATCCTTCCTGGCTGAACTCGACAGCTGATAGAGACGAGAGGCATCCGTTGGAGTTATTAGAAAACGATGAAGAGGTCCAACAGAATTTAAAAGTCTCTCGATTCGGATTAAGGATGGTTCTGCCCAGCCAGCCTGGTATGGCTGAGCAGACGACTACAGAGGGTTTACTCTCTCCAGAAGATCAGTCGGGACGTAAACCCCATTATCAAGCGCAATTGCCAACTATCCACCTCGTAGTCTATCTCCATATACAATGTAGGATATTGTGCAGTTCATGGTAGAGTAAGACCTCCGAACAAAGAGATTAGAGAAGGCAATTGCTGCCTTGTCTGCTCAATTAATTGCTCTGTCGCAGTCTCATTTCGCACCGGTCAGTAGTACAAAGGTGTCCGACGACCCTGCATGGAACAAGGTGCAAATACATGATTAGTTCACGTCTTAAGCATCTACTTTACAAGAAGAATCGTCGATTTCCCCGCAACCTCCAGCCAGTGGTAATTCAACGCGACGCTCAAGTCCGTGTGTCCGTGGATATGGCTGGAAGGGCTGGATCCATCGAGGTGATTAGAGGAACCGGCTGTTCGGAGGACTGGCTAGTGATAAAACGGATATCATTGGGGATCCAAGAGGGACATCGGTCTTGCGATCCGTAAATAGGATATTCAATATAAGGATTCTCAGAAAGACTTAGATTTTTTCTTCAAGTGGATCGAGGGATGCCATCTAAGTTCAGAGATAATTGATGAAGAGTTAACACAGATGCTCCCGGAAATATTCAACGTCTAATTCATACTGTTACGAAAAAGTGATACGGAGCTGCTCCAAATTATCGAGGTAAATTCTGCCTCAAAGAGGCCGAAACTAGGACCTAAGGAGCGTCTGAATCTTCGAATGAATAAATCACTTCCCTTCTCTCGAAGTTCGATAGGTTAAATCCACCTCTCCCCGAGACAAACCAGCTAAATAGACTGCTGCTCAATGCACACCCCAAAATCCAGCGAAGTATACCAAGTAAATTGTTCAGCATATTTGCGGATTCCTCGACTTAGCCAGACAGGCCGAATTCGCATTGGTATGTGAAAAATGCTATCACACTCCTCCTTTGCCGGTTAAGGCGATTTTACGCGAAGCAGCATATAAATAGCCGAATTCTGGGCGAACTGAAGGCAAAGTAGCTGCCACCGTTCCTCAGGAAGATTCGGGCCAGGCGAGGAGACTCGATCCGGGATTGGTAGAAATACTTAAAGCATTAGCTTGTATGGAATCCAAGATCAGCGAGGTTGAAACATCTAGTCGGTCTTCTACATTTCTGGTGATCGTGGGCCGAAAGCGATAGAAGGATGAAGAGAGCTTGTAAAGCGAACCGCCAATCATGGAGGTGGAATCGGACACCCTTCAAGAAAAAATCGAATGGAACTACCAGTCCGCAGCATGCCAAAAAACCTTCGGAGCGCCGTCCCTCGGACAGAGAGAAAAGGAACGGATCTGACAGATTGGATGCCCGACAAGATTTTAAATGTGTGGCGAATTAGATTACTACACTTATCATTGCCCGAAGTGTTTGGGAAATGGGAAGTGAGGCGACTAATTGGGGTTCGGTTGACTTGCACTCACCACGTGACGCCGGATGAGCCAATTCTAGACGCTTGTTCCTCGAATCCTCAGTCGTTCTCTGATTCTTCTGATTGGTCTCAATCTAGAGCAGATACTCTTGAAAAACCGTCAATGACTGAGGAACATGACGGTGCCGAATTAAACCCTGGCCAGATAGCTGTACGGCCGGAGTAAGTGCACTGCTGGATTCCAGAACAAATTACAGAGTACTCGATCAATCTATTGTATGACACTGTCGCTGCGCGCACTATTATGGGAAAAATTGGCTTGCAAGTAGCTATTGCTTGCCAACGAGATTCTACCCTGCATCAAATTTGGCTAGCGGCGACAGTTCCCTGTCCACTTTACGTTACAGGTCACGTCGAACTGCCGCTTAAATTGGCAGGGATCACGCAAGATATA
This sequence comes from Sycobia sp. Sy_11, assembly GCA_018907035.1. NCBI lineage: Eukaryota > Metazoa > Arthropoda > Insecta > Hymenoptera > Epichrysomallidae > Sycobia > Sycobia sp. Sy_11. Next base: position 43,832 of record JACCIC010000278.1, on the reverse strand, counting down.
TTAGTCGATGTGATCCCGAATCTAGAAGTAGATTGCTATGGACGTCCCAATTTCGCACGTGCGTTCGAAATAATCCATGATCCGACTGATAATGAACTGTACCGTAAGATAGCGAATACAGATCTGGTTGGAAATAGCCGTAGTCACACTTAACGAAATACAACTTCTGAAACTATTACGATTGACTGTTGGCTTATCTTCTGAAGCGGTCCGAGTAGGCAAAATGGATACAGAAGAAAATACTGTTTTTCATCGAACCAATGAATTCTCCTGGATATGTCCATTGGTCTCGCGGATATATCCCAACAGGAGTAGCAGAAATTGAAGAAGTTCTTAGACGAGATTACCAGCGAGAGGAACGGCACTGAAACGTACAACGTTCGCAGAGCATGTCATAGATGAATAGAAAGTCGACCTATAGGTCAAAAGGCTTACCAGTCTCAGAGAATTCAAGAAGAAATAATTTGTCAAATTAAAGAGATATTAGAGAGTAGTCGAACCACTAGTGGTTGGTCAAGCCCAGTGGCGATGATACGAAAGAGCAACGGCAAATATAGATTTTGTGTGGATTTGCGAAAATAAATTTAGTTTCCAAACCGGATGCATACCTGTTACCTATTATGGATTAGATCCTAAGGAAGCTACATTCAGTTCAATATATTTCGAATACTTTAATTGTGCTTATGTCCACTGCTTATATACAAATTAATAAATATTATCTTTGGTCTGATAATTCCATTAAATAAATCGAAAATAATAATAATATGTAATGATATTAATATATTAATATTAATAATCAATATACAAAAAATAAAAAATTATAATTAAAAATTATAATGACTTAAAATAATTTACAGATAGTAAGAGAAACTTTCATTAATAATCGATATCCAATTGAATTTATTAATAAATTAGTTGCTGAGAGATGCTTTGCCATCTATAATACCGAAAATAGGCTTAATGTACGAGTTGATATTAACAGCGGCAAAATTATTGTCTTACCATATCTAGAGGATTGTTTGAATGAATTAAAAGAAATTTTCAGAAATATAACATTCAAATTTTATGTAAAAATAGCAATAATTTAAGTAAGTTGTTTAATAATTGCAAAGATAAGGATGATCTATGTTTAAAATCTGTAGTTGTTTACAAAATTAATTGTATAGATTGTAATAAATACTACATTGGACAAACAGGTACATAAAAAAGAGAATTTATGAACATAAATATAGTTTACGTAGTTCACATATTACTTCCGGTTGAATGGAGCATTGTTTAAAATTTTTACATTCTTTTGATTTTTTGAATGTGGATATTTTGGAACATGGTATAAACGGGATAATAATAAGTATAAACGGGAGAGTCTTGAAAGTATTCACATTTCCAGGAATCGAAATAATGTGAATTTAATGTTAGAGTCTAGTAAATTGGACAGTGTTTATCATTCCTTATTAAATTGATTGGTTTTGAACAATTTGTGTAGGAGAATTTAGATTTAATTTACTAAATTTGGTAGTCGGGATAGTGTATAAATAGATTTGAATATAAGGTTTAGTCAGAAATGAACCGAGATTGCCAGGGCCCATATAAATCAATGGTTCAAAATTGGCGCCACAGCCTACAGTGGTAGCTGCCCGAACAAGATCCGTCTGCAATGTCGATTATCGGTAATTGCAATGCACTGCTAAAAAATGTCCGAATAGAAAATAATAGAATAAAGGCATTTAAAGCAATGAAGGAGAAACGACGGGCGCGTGTACAAGCTGCTGCTAAGGGGAGGGGCAAGGTGCTGGGCCGACACGATGCCGAAGAGGGGAAGTAGGGGAAGTGAAGGACCGAGCGAAAGAGAAAAGAACTGCGCGTATATACGTGTGTATATATATATATAATGCATGCATATAAGAAATGTGTGCACTAATTCTTTCTTCTATTTCGGCAAGATCGGACTGATTCCAACTGCGACCGAAATCCATTCTCTCCCTCTCTCTCTCTCTCTCTCTCTCTCTCTCTCTCTCTCTCTCTCTCTCTATATATATATATATATATATATATATATATATATATATATATATGCGTGCGTGCGTGCGTGCGTGTTCTTTACTTAAAACTCTGATTCTCAAACTTCGACCTTATTATGACATATTGTAATTTTGTAATATGAGTGAGGGAGCTGTGTTGGGCGTGCTTTGTGTGTGTGTGTGTGCGCGCGTGTGTGCGTACAGACGGGCGCACGTTTAATATGGAGAAACTATCAATTATTTTTTAAATAAATCTATTGTTATATCAATAATCATCAGTTCTTCTCGTTTTGAAACGTTGCAATTTATTGAATTTTTTCATATATAATATAATATAAATTCAGTTCATTTTATTATCTGCTGAAAATGAGTTACTAAAGATAATTTAAATACAATGCAGAAAATTCATTAATATTAACTGCATCTAAATTGTATAAAAATGAAATTATTTGTAATTATAAAACAGGAATATAACATGCACATAAAAAGTTCTATTGATCTACTTATATTAATGTTTTAGATTTATCTCTAAATGAAATGATGTTTTGTTATAAATATTAAACAATTTTAAAGAATACGCAATTTTTATTCATAGTGTATATACTAGAATTAACAATAAATGTATAAGAATATATTGTACAGGCTAGCTATAAATACTTTTTTAAAATTTAACTTAATTAAAAATGATTTATACAGTACTTTATACTTTATGTATATATTGTAATGTAGTATATTATTTATATTTAAAATTTTATTTTCAATATAGTTTCTAAAAATAATTACAAATTTATATGTGTAATAAACCAATCACTTTTCTTGGTAAAAATCAAATCATTAAGCTGTATATAATTTTGATATAGAAACGCGATAATTTCATATTAATTAACATCATGTTTAATTTTAAAAATTTTATTTGAAATTCAATAAATATACGTTTAATCACTTTTTTATTATAACTAAACAATAATAAACTATAATAAACTAGAATAAACGCATATGCTCCATAAACCCTCAATATATTCGTTTATTTTGATTGTAATATCACAAGAATTTTATGAATTTATCATAAATTTATTAAGTATGTGTAATAATTCTGGCAATTACAAATTAGAGAGTGGTTGGTGATTCCAATAAAATATTATAACACATTAATGATTTGTTTATTTGAACTTTTGATCATTTTTCAAATATTATCATAACACGGTATATATAAGGTTTCTTATGCTTATCGCTCAAACAGTCGAATTTACACCACGCCGATACGGAGATATGGTACGCTTTCTTGAAGCGACACCTGAAGCACTCGAAGATGAGCCGTTATTGTCAACAGAGCTAGCAGAGATGAATATTTATATTTATATAAATATAAATATAAATATTATATATATATATATATATATATATATAGATGATATATAGAGATCCGTTCGGTTTCGCGGTCGGCGAGCAGAGAGAACATTTCAATCGACAGCATTAGTTTTTTTTCTTCATAATCGCAATATGACTTTGCATTTGTATATTGCTTTATAAAATTTGTTATTAACTATCACAGTTATATCTGCGATTAGATTTGCGCTATATGCAAACAAGCCACCATATATATATATATATATATATATATATATATATATATATGATGGCGCATATAGTGCAAATTGAATTTTGTTTGTTTTTTGTGCGTTGCTTTCGAATTAAATTAATAATTTATTTTATTCAATTTATCATCTTTTATTTAATGGTATACAAAAGGAATTACTTTATTTTTAATAATAGTTTTTTGTCAGTCTTTGTTATCTAATAAAATGTAGTATGAT
>JACCIC010000278.1:0-37500 GCA_018907035.1 Sycobia sp. Sy_11 | reverse complement strand
TGCATAGAACATGTGGGCACGTTCACCCAATACCTCACCTTCCCTCTCTCTCACTCTTTTTGACCTGGCCCTCCGCTCACGCACGCGCGCGTGCGCACACACACACACACATGCGCGCGCTCGCGCATTGCTACACGCATTGCTGTTATATATATACATACATACATAAATATACGTGCAGTGTTCTTTAAATTAAAGCTAATATTTAAATTTCGATTTCATTTTGACGCACGCGTAATTGTACGTGTGATTATTGAAATAAATACGTGTAAGTCTGTCTCTCTCTCTCTCTCTCGGTGCGTGCGCGCGCGTGTGGGTGCGTGGATGGGTAAAGAACATGTATATATATATATATATATATATATATATATTATTGAGAGAGAGAGAGATAGAGATGGTCTTTGGTCGCAGTTTAAGTCGGTCCGAACTTGCCGAAATAGAGAAAAGAATTAGTCGCGCATTTCTTATATATATATATATATAGACGTATAGATGTCAGTTGTTTTCTCTTTCGCTCGGTGCTTCGCTTCCCCTACTTCCCCTCTTCGGCATCGTATCGGCCCACCACCTTGCCCTTCCCCTTAGCAGCAGCTTATACACGCGCCCGCTGTTTCTCTTTCTTTGTTGTGATGCCTTAATTATATTCTGTATTAAATGTCCGAATAGCTATTCGGAAATTTTTCAGCAGTGTGCTACATTTATCGATAGTCGAGATTGCAGACGGATCTTGTTCGTGATTCTGCCGCAAAATCTGGCGCTGTCACGGAACCAACGTCGCCTATGTCTCTGGCAATCTCGGTTCATCTCTGGTTTAGTTCAGTCCCTGATGAGGAGCCGTAGCGAGCTCAAAAACTTGGACTACTATAAGTTTGTAATTAGGTAAGGGTGGTGGGGACAGTCAGATTGCACTTTACTAATATAAAATTTTTTTTCAGCTAATATTTTATTTTCAGATTAATTTACGGGGGTAATTTTATACAAGGACAGTCTGACTGTCATTATAATTTTTAATTTTTAGTTTTTATTTTTTTTATATTGATGTATTAATAATAATATAAATATATATTCATATTATTACGTATTACTATTATTATTTTCGATTTATTTAATTGGACTGTAAGACCAAAGAAAATATGTATGAATTGCTATATATTCTGAACTTGGATCTGAGCAGTGTGTACTATCAAATACCACTTCAACTAGAATCTAATCCAATTACGGCATTTACGGTCCCCGAAATGAAGTTATTCCAGTTTACCAGAATGAATTTCGGTCTGTTGAACGCAGGGGCATCATTCCAGCTATTGATTGACCGGGTAATAAGATCAAATCTCGAGCCGAACGCTTTCTCCTATATTGATGATATTATCATTGCTACAGAAACGTTCAAAGAAAATTTAGACTACATACATCGTATTCTAGCTCTAGTATGTGTAGCTAGACTCACGATTGATCCACGAAAGAGTGTCATTGGACATAGTGAAGAAGACATACTGAATTGTGAAGGATTCTCTCCCGATCCCGGAAGATTGAACCAGTGATGCGGTACACGGAAACGAAAATTTTGAAGCAAATTAGGCGCTTTTTCGTCTGATATTGTGGTATATAATGTTTCTAAAAGACTTCGACACTATTGCCGCACCACTCGCACGTCTGGCTCGGAAGGATTGCCGATATGAGTGGGTCGAGGAACAAGCCTCATCCGAGAAGATCAAATCCATGATCGCTTCTGCACTCATCTTGCATCGACCGTTATTTGATGTTCAGTTCAGTGTACAAACTAATGGAAGGGATACTGGCATTGGAGTGGTTTTGACACAAGAAATCGAAGTATAAGAACAAGTGTTGTAGTTTACGAGTTGAGCGTTCTTTCAAGCCGAAAGAAATTATTGGGTACGAAGAAATAGTACTTGGCTGTGGTGTCGCCTATTGATAAATTTACCCATATATAGTCGGACATCACTTTTTCGTAGAGCATCCGAAGGGACGTTAAATAATGTGTTAAATCCATTCAATGATGTTCGAGAGCGATGATCTGTCTTACTCCATTGTGAGGCGTGTAGAAGATCCTCAAAAGTGGTACCTGAGGTGGTTCAAAAACTTCCAAGATTCCGCCAATGATTATCCGAAATGAGAATTAATCGGTGAGCATTTATACTGCTATCGCTCAGATAAAGTTCTCGTTGGGCGACGAAGACGCCTTGAAGATCGTCGTTTCTAAGGAGCATCGTGATTCTAAACTTCAAGAGTGTTGCGACATCCAGGTCGAGAAAAGACTTTCGATAGAGTCAATAAGTGCTATTGTATTATTGGCCTGGATTTTAGAAGACTGTTGAAAATTATCTGATGAACTGTCTTATTTTCCAGCAGTTCAAGTTAGATCAAAGACAACCTGCAGGACTGATGGGTAGAAGAGTCTTAGAGAGACCCTGGCAAATTATCACTGTTGACTTCACCAGACTATTGGTAAAGAAAGAATGTATGTCCATTCCTAAAGGAAATGCCAGGATGATCCTCAAAGAAGTCAAGGAGAAAATCGTATGCAAATTCAACACACCAGAGGACTTCCTGTTGGATAATGGTATGGAATTTAAAAATCGTATAATTAATGATTAATTGGTGAAAGCGGGTATATTCAACACCCTTAAACTATCGTACATCCACAGTCTAATCCAGTGGAGCGGGTGAACAGGACATTGAAAACCAGCATTGTGGAGCTCGTTAAAGGGTCCCACAATACTTAGGACGATAAAACTCTTCGAGTTGAATTTCTCATGAGATTTGACGTCACATAGCTCTACTGGATACTTTCTACTGGATAACTTTACTGAATTTTCATAGTTTGCTAAATCTGCTAGGAACTGTCCGCCGCAGCCAAGATCAAGGTACGGTGGAAACTCAGCAGAAAGAAAGAGAGATGTCAAGGCTAACGAAATTGAAAAGAAAGGAGATTCATGAGATCGTTAAAACACGGTCGCAAGGCAGAACGTCGTCAGACTAAGTATTATAATTCAAGACGATTTTCCTCTCTGTATCAAGTAGGTGACTTAGTATGGAAGAAAAAACGTATCTTATCCTCCTCAACTCAAGGGTGAACAGCGAAATTAGCATTATGTAGGTCCCTCTATAACAGAAGAGGAAAAGGGGATTAACATATATGAGCTGGAAGGTTCTGGACGTTCGGGTTGAGCTATTAGTTCATGCTGAACGCCTCAAGCCGTACGTCCAATCAGAGGAACGCGATCTATTGCAAGTCACACCAAGTTCTAGTAATGGAGACTGAGGAGAAGACATCATCTCACAACCGCTGTCGGACAATGACGGGACGTTATTTAGATAGCGAGATCGTCCGCGTACAAATAAAGCGACGGTTCGACAGTCTTCAGCTCGAGATATGGCGTCCTCAAATAAGAAGACGAAGACCGCGCGGAAGGCCGAGGAAGGAGGCGTTTCCTTCCCATTAATTTTTTGCGAGTTCTGTCCTTGCGAGCTAGTTCCTTCAGAATCCCTGCTCTGAGATTATAAAATAAATGAAAGAGCAAAGTAAGGAGTCGAACGAGGAAGATTCTAACCCTTTAAGGCATCTGCAGTCGGCATCAGGTCCGTCTTGTCTGAAGGACGACGGGGTGGGAAGGAACTCTCGTATGCCTCCTCCTTGAGCTCCACAGGATCAGATCATCCCTCCCGAAGCTGGAACTCAAGAAAAATATTTATCCAATTCGTATCACGTGTGAATTTTGTATATATATTATTTTTGAATCTTATTACGAAGCGGGTTTATAATATTGAATTTGATTTCTGATGCATCTATGTGTTCGAGAATCCGAAACTTCGAAGTATTTAATCAGCTCTACTACGGAGAAGAAGAAAGGACTTATTCTTTCGTCGTTGGGTTGTAATCTTTCAGCGCCGACTCATCTTAAGTTTGCTGATTTATTTTACTTCAAAATATTTTGTCCGTGTAATTCTTAATTTTTTGTATTTTTTGTATAATATTAGAAATCGATAGTCGTTATAATAGTTCATGTACGTATGCGAAGGATTGAGTAGTTTATCTCCCTTATATATGTATAAGAGAGGAAACTAACTACGCGGAATAGTTATTAAATATATCGCGATACGCGTATATATTCTGCGGAAGGAGTGCTTCTTGATTAGTTCGTAAGGTGGCGCTCCAATACTTTGGTCCAATAGTCTACGCGTAAATGAATCCCTCGTCCCGCAGGTATGTCGCCGCTCGTGGGTGTTACTAGGTAAGGGTAGTAATTAATCTTTATTATAGTTATTTATAATTTATAAACTAATTTTATATATATTAAAATTATGTTAATTTAATTATTTACTATATAAAAATATATAAATACATTTCCTGTTATTCTTCTAGTTATTATCAACTATCGGTTCTCTCCTTTTGTAATTTTCATTATCTAGGTTATTTCTTTGTAGAAAAGAAGAATATAGGGAAAAAGAGATCAGTTTGTAAAGTATTTCAGAGAAGCCTACCATCCACAAGGGTTAATTATAAATTTACCTATCCTGTTGAGCAATTCTCCCCCTTTGTTAACGCGGACTTAGATCCGGTCGAACATCTAGGATTGAATAATTCATCTCAACGGTATATTCCTTAGGTGCCCAAGTACCCCGTTACAAATAATGTATTAAAATTTTTTCCATATCATGCATCGCAATATAATAACAGCAGCATTTTACGATAGCGCAGCAAATTTTTGTTAAGATGTACCTTTCTTGTGACCTTAAACTTTCTTAAGGAGTGAAGAAAATGTATAATAAAGAAAAATACTTCTTCGTTTATAAATATACACATTGTTATAATTATTATATTTATACAGTTTGTAATGATCGTATCCACCTCAGAATAGCTTACGTCAACTGATAGATTACGGAACAGTCCAGATTTATGTGAGATGAGAGGAAGTATTTGCAGGAGCAGAGGGTGGCTTTCGCAAAATAATATTAACAGAACTCAGTGATATTTTTTGTAAAACAATAAAAAATAATAATTTATTAATTTAAATCCTATAAACTAAACATCGCTTTAATTTTATGGGTTGTTATGTAATAAATAAAAAATATCCAGAAAAAGTATTCAATAAACTGGATATAATTACAATATTTATTATTTAATATACCCAGCATATAGCACCCAGTGCTATTTTCCATGCGGGAAAGTTATTAGGGATAATTTACATGAATTGGAATGATTTTATTGGAGAAGTAAATAAAAGGAAATACTTAAACTCGCTGATCTTTCAAGGAGCGCCTCGCAACCAGGAGCTTGATCGCTTCGGTACAGGAGAAATTCTAGCTGTCTATCTTTTGAGGAGCGCTTCGCAACAGAGATCCAACAAATAGTTTTAATTCGGGACATGATTATCAGCAGGATTTGATAGAAATCTGGACAGGTTTTTTAGCTCCTGGAAGCTTTCATGTGAATCGATTTTGTGGAAAACGGATCACAAGGTGAACTGCTAATTTTGCATTTTGTTGGCCAATTTATAGTAAATTATTCACTACATTTTTTCGCCACTCATATTTTTTCGAGAGAACCGACGATTTAAAATATTAATAATTAATATTAATAATCTGGTTATAATAATAATAACAATCATAATAATAATAAATTATTATAATAATGGTGCTAACGCTCGATTGACTTTGTGCTAGGTACGAGGGTGGTTTGATAAATCCGTGATTTTTAAAAGAAAAAACAATTTATTTAAACAAATTTTTTTAATTTTTCAATATAGTCCCCTCCCAACTCGACACATTTATTCCAGCGGTATTCAGTCTTTGTTAAGCCTTCCAAAAAGTAACTTTTGTCGAAATCCTCAAAATAATCATTTGTGGCAGTCATAATCTCTTCATTCGATGAAAATCTTTTACCACCAACCCAAGTTTTCATGTTTGGAAATAGAAAATAATCTGACGGTGCTCAATCTGGAGAATAAGGTGGGTGAGAATGTAACTCGTAACGTAATTATGCTGATTTGACTGTTGCTATAACACTCGCGTGAGCTGGTGCATTTTCGTGGTGGAAGAGCACTTTTTTCTTCACCAGATGGGGCCGTTTTTCCTTCAGTATGGCTTCAAATCTATCCAATAATGGAACATAATACTGTCCTGTAATTGTTTTTCCCTTCTGTAGGTAATCGATTAGTATTATACCACGTGAGTCCCCAAAAACTGTGGCCATGACCTTACCGGCTGATGGAACAATTTTTGCTTTTGTCTGAGCAGTTTTTTCATGATCAGTCCACATTTTTGACTGGCGTTTTGTTTCTGGCGTATAGTGATGAATCCGTGTTTTAGCAACAGTAACATCATGGCGCAAAAATTCAGTTGGATTACGCTGAAAAATGTCCAAACATTGTTTAGATGCAACAATGCGTGACCGTTTAGTATCGACTATGAGCAAACGCGGCACCCATCTTGCAGATAGTTATCTCATTCAAAATTTCATGCAAAATATGAAATACGCGTTCAGTCGAATTTCTTACAGTGTTACTAATCTCGCGTATCTTTAATCGACGATCTTCGAGTATCATATCATAGATTTTATTGGCTATATCTTGATTAGTCACCTCTTTTGGGCGGTCAGAACAGCGCTAACATTCGAGAAGTCACGGACTTATCAAACCACCCTCGTATACACATATGTGAATGTATATGTCACAGAATATGTATACTTCTACGTATACATATATACATACATATATATTAATTAGCAATATTAATAAATTATTATAATGCGGGTGCTTACGCTAATGCACCCGCAAAAATAATTTATTAGATTCTCGTGTCTAAAAATAATTTATTAGATTCTAGAGTCTAAAAATAATTTATTAGATTCTACAATCGCAGTATCTATCTCATCATTTACGTGGACCAAGGTAAGAGAAAACGGAAACGCATGCTTGAGAGTGGAATAGCATGCATATACGCTCGATGCGGCTCTCTTCCGCTGCGCGAGACCTATACCCCCCCCCCGCCTAGTTAGAATCTTTTAACCAATGGGAGCGTTAGATAGCATGTATGGTGTACTCTCTCTATGGGGTTTACCGGTGTGCTCGCATGCATCTAATTAGTGTGTGCGGTAATCAGTTTGTATAATTATTCTTAGTTTTTCTTTGTTTTTCGTGTTATGTATTTGTGTTAATATAATTAATGTGAATTTTGCGCGACTAGGCTGTACCTCACCGTACTATAGCCAGTTTGTCTTATTTCACCGTTTTTGGAGCGCAGAGTATACGTGTTTTTATTATATAATGTGTAATCGATAGTCTAAGTACCTTCATGCTCTTTTTCAGAACATGTGACACACAGGACATACCCCGTGATTGGGTCGATACGAATACGGAACCTCCGATGGACCGTGTGTCTCCGGTCGTCTTTGTTTCTTGCGGTTGATATTCCAGAACGGTATTTTTCGCGTCATGCCATTCCAGGGTTACTATAGGAGTAGCAACTGCGGTGGCGAATTTAGTCCTATTTCTTATGCGTTTACGGTTATGGCTTGTGCGTTTGATCATTATTGGTACTCCCTCTTCATTCATATGAGCGTGTGCACTTTTATTTCTGTCCATGTGAAGAAAAGCCCGAAAATAGCCTGACTTTTTACAAACAGTTTAGTATTATGATCGAATCGAACAAGGCTCTTTACACGTCTTGATCACGCTAGTATGTTTATTAAATGGAAAATGCTGTACGTTATCTAGCGACTCCAATACTTTTTCTATATATATATATATATATATATATATAGTTTGGATTTTACCTAAAATCTACAGTTTATTGCTAAACATTCAATATATAGTATGAATGATTTTCAAAAAAAAATACTTAGACCCAATTCATCAAAGCATGAAGTAAAATAAATTCAATTTTTAAAAAAATGAAAAATATAGACAAAATGTAATGACTAACATATTGAAAGTAATAACCAATTCACTTCAGGAAATTTCAACATATACTAAGATTGACAGAAAAATTGACAAAACAAATATCTTTAGAATTAAAACGGCGAATTCTAAATAGCTATTACTGAGGGTGAATTCAATGCTAGGTAACAATTTAAAAACAAGATAGAGATCTCTGAAAAGATGCTAGAATATCACGTTATGACACGAAGAACCAAAACTCATTCCATTCGGGCAACAAACAAACGTTCGTAGGAAAACGCCTTTGCTCCCTTATGAAACATAATGTGATTCCATACGAGTGCGCTTTCTCTTCTTAAAAAAGATATAAAACAATTTGAACTTAGGGAATAAAAAATATCAAATTTTCGCCTGCATTAATTATGTTTGTCGAGTGCGACCAGGTATAATATCTAAATGTTCAGACGGCACTCAGTCCGAAACAAGATGCTCTATCATACAATGTAATTCGTTGGATTTAAAAAATATAATATTATTGAATTTCTCTTAAGGCTCTTAATGTTGTTTCTGAACTTTATTATATGCCGACACGTATCCTAGAGCCTTGCGCGCGCGTTTACGCAGAATACGTAAACTCATACGAACATCCCCTTTTCACCGCGGAAACTCCGCACCAATGAACGCCCGCGAGCACCCACGACGCTTCGTTAAAAAGAAGGGTGATTGTATGGTAGAGTTTAGTAGGAATTCGGACCTTCCTGATCTCGGACAAAACTGTAAGGTCGTCTTTGGAAATAAACCACGTTTCCTAAATAAACCGCCCCCTTATTATTTGCTCTCATCTACAAATCCCTCTCCTGAAGATAGCGGCGCCTTCTGTACCGCGCGCTATCAGCATCAAAAGAGAGATAGTTGCGCATTCCACCGCGCACTACTAGTAGTGAGAAAAAGAGCGGTACACTCATACAACGTGCCGCCAGCAGCGGAAGAGAGAGAGAGAGAGAGAGAGAGAGAGAGAGAGAGAGTGACGCACCAGCCCCGCACGCCATCATTAAACCTGGTAGTCCAAGAGTTCGTTTGATCCTCTTCATAAAGTCTATTGTTGTATTTTAGTTGCCATCCTCTACCTAGTTCATAAACTAAAGGCAATGATAATGTTTCTCCCGGCACGGGTATGGGGAAGTCATTGAATGAAGCATTTCATATTCTAAAACAAATTCCTCGATGATCTTATTTGGATATTCGGTGCCGTTCTCCGATAGAAAACTTCTTCTTGGTCGTACCAAAATGTAGAAATATATGATCTTTCAACTTGCTCTGGATCTTTCTCGTTTTTGCCTTTTGTATAGGGATGTATTCAACTCAGCGAGTGCATAGTTACACGAAGAAAAGTAAATACGCGCATCCTCAGGTAGATCGAGGAAACGGGCCATATTCGGATGTAAACTGTTTCGCTCTTTCAATTTCTGTGATCAAAAGTAGGCGTTTCCAGTTGAAAAAATTAATTTGATCATTACAAAAACAACTTAATGGTCTTGGTCAAGGCCACGGTCAAAATCAGTATTGCAAGTTTCCCTTGAAACCCTATAACTTTTATCTAAAACTAATTTTTCTAAAGATCGTATTTTCAGAATGATTCGCGTGGGGTTGTTAAAATGAGATTGCCTGTAGATTTATAATGTACTGATACGAATTTATTCAAATAGATCTATTACAAATATTGGTGAATATTTCTATTGCTAAAAAAATAAACACCTCGTCTAGCCCTCGGTGCTACGATAGTATAGAGTATATATTAATTAACTTATTGTTGTAAATTAAAAAATAGGTATATGTACTTAAAATTGTATAAATGTTTGCTGTAGGGTGCACAAATAAGAATCCAGCGTTTGTCAAAAGATGGCGTCATCAGTGGATGCCGGGCAGAAATGACAGACCTCATGTGTTATGCTTGTAGGTATCAGTAAACAACTTAGCAACATTAAATTTAAGTATTTTTTTCTTTGTCGTTTATTTTATCCATCAAAATTATGACAAATTTCCATCCAAATAAACGTCATTTGAAGAAAGCACTACTTCTATTCTTTAATATGAGGAAAAATGCGGCTGAGGCCTATAGTTTGCTTTCGGAAAATTATGCTGCGGAATGTAATTATGAATCGAAGTGCCACGAGTGCTTTAAAAGATTCAAACGTGGCCATTTCGAAGTTGAAGACAAATATCGCACTGGAAAACCATAAAGTTTTAAATATGAGGAATTAGACGCTTTGCTGGGTGATGATCCATGTTAGATTCAAGAAGAACTTGTTGCATCATTGGGCATAGCAACAACTTAATTGGTTGGAAACTGGGTGCCGTACAAATTGAAGCACATACGTTTAACAGCGATATTTCAAATCCAAAATATTGCTGTAGCAGTATAAATATAAATCATTTTTGCATCGTATTGTCCCTGGTGATGAAAAATGAATTTATTATGATAGGCCTAAACAGAAAAAATTGAATACAATGACCAACAAGCTCACTCAATTCACGTAAATAAGGTCATGTTCTGCATATATTGGGATCAAAAGGGTGTTTTTTAACTACGAGCTGCTTCCAAGTTGTCAAACCATCAAAGGACCAATGTATCGAACCCAACTTATTCGTGTGAAGCGAGTATTACAGTAAAAACGGACAGAATATGAGACCAAGTATGGGTCGTCATTTTTCATCACGATAACAGTCACATGTTGTGGCCTCGATCAAATCTATTTGGAGAATGGATCGCAAATTCTGCATTACCCGCCTTATAGTCCAGGATTGGTATTATATGATTACCACTTATTTTAATCAACGTAAAACGCTTTTACAGGAATACGCTTCAGCCCAGTAGAAAGAATCAAAAATTGGCTTGATATTGTTGTTGGGCTCGAAAGACGAGAAATTGGTTTCGTCCGCAATTCAGAAATTACGAGAAGGACGGGAAAAGTTGTAGTTTCCAATGAACCAAACTTTGAAGTAAGGATATGTAACCATATGCAATTATCATGACTACCATTTTTTGAATACTCTTCTTCGTCGATAGTGTCACATACTCTGTTTAAGGTGTGCAAGGAACCCATTTCGAGTCGACTATAGTGTTGTTTCTAATGAAATTTTCTTTCTTTTCTTCACCAACAAAGATTGGTGATGAAAATGTCTACTGGATGGTCACGAGCACTACTGGATGAAAATAAAACTACTTTGCCATGAATATACAGATAATAAAATACGCGAATGGGGGAACGGATATTTAAATTTAAAAAATAGGCATCTATACTTAATATATTTATTTATATTATTATTTATTTATAATATTATTTTAGTATATTTTATCACCTTAAAACATATTTCAAACAAATAATAAGTGTGATATAATTGTTTTCTTTGCATTTTAATTCTATACTGTGACATTACAGCTTTTAAGAAATGCTCTGGTCGCAATTATAGATCATTTAATACAATTATATAACACGCCTTGTGGTTGCTATGCTCGGTGACTACCCGTCCGCTCTCTACGAGGGGGTACACTTTATTTTATCCGAATCAGTTTTATTTCTCCACTCTCTCTCTCTCTCTCTCTCTCTTTCTCTCTGACGTACATACGCGACACCCGACTATCTCTCTCTCCTTATCTCTTTCGTTCTCACTCACGTGCGATCTCGGGCTCTGAGTAGACGCGTACCACGGCAGCTTCGTAGTACACGTACTCTCTTAATTTTACTCACTCACACGATACTTTGAAACACACTGTCTCTCGAAGAACGCAACAATACTATCTCTCTCACTCTTGCTCTCATTCTGCACCCCAGGCTCTCAGTATACACTCGTAATTGAGCTGTAACAATGCTCTTCGGGTGCCGACGCGCATTCTCCGACAAACGGACGCCGCATCGCATCGGCGGCGCCGGCAACGGTATGTTAGATCTATTTAAATTTTTGATTCATTTCAATACTGAAACGATTGGCCCCTTGATAATTTACGGTTGGAAACTTGAAGGTAATATGCGATACTAGCAAGTGGCTCAAAATAATAAAAATAATCATTTACAGCTAATATAATAATTCTATTTTTAAACGAAAGAAATATATTACAAATATTAAGAGAAAGAAATCTATTTGCCACTTATTTTTATTTCATTTCTTGTTTGGTTATATTATGTACTGTGACAAGGGTCGCAAAAATTGTCGCCCATATCCCGTTTACGTTATAAATCGCTAAATAATTCAGTTAATACTTAGGCTTCCTATTTATTTAAGATCTGAGGAGCTGACATCAGCAGAGAAGAAGAAGCCTATGACAACTGAGGTAGAAGGAGCATATCCGAACGAAATGCGAGCTCCTCACCAAGAGAGAGGGAGGGAGAGAGATACGTGTATGCCGCTGCCCGTACGAAAGAAAGTGAAAGCACGCGCGTGAAGACGCGTGAAAGAGACCGGCCAAAAAACTATTGTCACGACCTAGCATATAATATGCACGCGACGGAAAGGATAGTTGAACAGGCCAGCACTTAGCTCTTCAGTATGAAAGGGAGATTTTCTGACGTTGTTACGATTAGTTGGTTGCTTCAGGATGAAAATCCATAGATACCATCTACGAGAGAGACATAGATAGAGGTTGTAAAACTCGATGATGATCGCCGTCCTCGAACTAGCAGAGAAGCCATTCTCAAGTTGATCGATGGAACGACACCGACCGTTGTCGGCGCCGCCAATACGATGCGGCATCCGTTTGTCGGAGAATGCACGTCGGCACCCGAAGAGCATCGTTACAGCTCAATTACGAGTGCATACTGAGAGCAAGAGTGAGAGAGATAGTATTGTCGCGTTCTTCGACAGACAGTGTGTCTCAAAGTATCGTGTGAGAGAGTAAAATTAAGAGAGTACGTGTGCTACGAAGCTGTCGTGGTGTGCGTCTACAGAGCCCGAGGTCGCACGTTAGTGAGAATGAAAGAGATGAGGAGAGAGAGATAGTCGGGTGTCGCGTATGAACGTCAGAGAGAAAGAGAGAGAGAGAGAGAGAGAGTCGATTGCGACCAGAGCATTTCTTAAAAGCTGTAATGTCACAGTATAGAATTAAAACGCAATGAAAACAATTATATCACACTTATTATTTGTTTGAAATATGTTTTAAGATGATAAAATATACGAAAATAATATTATAAATAAATAATAATATAAATAAATATATTGTAAAGATTTTAGACAAAATAATTTACAGATAGTAAGAGAAACTTTTATTAATAATGGTTATCCAATTCAATTTATTAATAGATTCATTGCTGAGAGATTGTTTGACATTTATAATACCGAAAATAGACATAGTGCAGGAGTTGATGTTAACGGAGGCAAAATTATTGTCTTGCCATATGTTAGAGGATTTTCTGACAGAATAAAAAGAAATTTTCGTAAATATAACATTCAAATTTTCTTTAAAAATAGCAATAATTTGAGTAGATTGTTTAATAATTGCAAAGATAAGGATGATTTATGCTTAAAATCAGGAGTTGTTTACAAGATTAATTGTATGGATTATGATAAATACTATATTGGACAAACAGGTAGATATTTAAAAAAGAGAATTTATGAACATAAATATAGTTTACGCAGCTCACCTATTACTTCTGGTTTAAAAGAGCGTTGTTTAAAGTTTTTACATTCTTTTGATTTTTTGAATGTGGATATTTTGGAACATGGTATAAACGGGATAATAATAAGTATAAACGGGAGAGTCTTGAAAGTATTCACATTTCCAGGAATCGAAATAATGTAAATTTAATGTTAGAGTCTAGTAAATTGGACAGTGTTTATCATTCCTTATTAAATTGATTGGTTTTGAACAATTTGTGTAGAAGGAGAATTTAGATTTAATTTACTAAATTTGGTAGTGGGGATAGGGGTATATATACATCAGAATATTAATATAAGGTTTAGTTTAGTCCCTAATGAGGAGCCGTAGCGAGCTCGAAATGTTGGACAGGTCTTCAATTAGATAAGGGTGTTGGGGACAGTCAGACTGCACTTTACTAACAAAGAATTTTTTCAGCTAATATTTTATTTTCAGATTAGTTTACGGTGGTCAATATAAACAAGGACAGTGTGACTGTCATTATAATTTTAATTTAATTTTTAATTTAATTTTTATTTTTATTTTTTATTTTATTTTTATTTATTTATTTTTATTTTTTATTTTTATTTTTAGATTGAATTGATTGGACTATAAGACCGATAAAAAAATATTTATTAATAATATTGAAGTGATATTAAAAATATATAAAAGATATACATGAAATATTAATACTCTGTATACAAATAAGACATTATTTAGAACTTTTGATACCTTTATTTATTCTTCTAAATCTAATTCATCTACCTCCAAATAATCACCCCGGATGCAATGCAACTATGCCAAGTCTTTTTCCAATTTGCAAAATATTTTTTATACTCGTATTCCGGAATGGACATATTAGAAACAAATTCAAAATACCTAAAATTTACAATCAATCACTCAAATAAAAAAATTTAACTGTTTCTAATCTCATCTCACACTGGAACCGACCTCAACAAAGAAACTGTTAAAATCGATCAAAAAGCTACTCTGGAAAAACATGGCAATACACTCTATACTATTTTTCGACTATCGAGAATCTTTTACTTAAAATACTAATACATTTATGCAAAGTCAAGGAATAGCGACAGGCACAGAATATTTCAAATTTTATTTTAAAGATAATACTATATCATGGTATACCAAGAAAGGATTATCGGGAAAATTTATAACGACAATCAACCAATATAGTGCAAATCAGTACAATTTATCAAGTACTTTGTAACACGTTGGTGTAATGCAATGTGCGACATGTAAGTACAATTCTTCGTGCATTTCATTATTTCCATGAAGAACTCAAGCACATCATCTGGCAATGTCCACTGTTCATTTGCTTCTTTCATTTAAAGCAATTTTCAGCTGAAGCGCATCGGCTACTCATAGAAGCATATGGTGATGTTAATTTGAGTGAGAAAAATTGTCGAGAGTGGTTCCAAAAATTTAAAACTGCTGATTTAATGATTGTGGAAAGTAGGAGTTTTGTTTATTCTTGTTTCTACGAGGTCAGACAATTAAGTAATGCAAGAACATTAAAAAATCGAGAATATTTAAAAATTAAGATAGATCGCTGCGACCCCCTTCAAAATTTACTTATTCCAGCTAGTTTTCCAGTTTCCGTAACTATTCTGGAACGCTTCTTCTGGGACCTCTCCAAGTACCCCGGTCATAGTTTCTTGGATGTCTTCAACGGAGTCAAAATGTCGACCTTTGACGAATTTTTTCAATTGGGAGAATAGGAAAAAATCGCAAGTTGATATATCCGGTGAATCGGTCGGTTCTGGTAACGTTGCGATGCCTTTAGGCGCCAAAAACTGAGACACTAAATACATTGTGAGAGGGAGAATGGTCGTAATGCAGAACTCAAGTTTTCGCGACCTCTCGACGTACTCTGAGCACCCTTTTTCGTAATTTTTCGAGCACGTTGCAGTAGAATACTTAATTTACGGTGTATCCAGGTGGTAGAAACTCTTTGTAAACCATTCCTTTACTGTCGAAGAAGCAAATGAACATGATTTTCACTTTGGACATGCTCATTCTCGCCTTCTTTCGTCTTAGCGCTCGAGGGACAGTCACTGTTGGCTTGTCGTTTAGTTTTGGAGTCATATTGAAAGAATCAACATTCATTCCCCAACAATAATTTAATCGAGAAGAGTAGGATCACTTTCAAGCTGCTAGATCATTTTGAATCTTGAGCAATGTTTATTCGGTGGGCATTCCACACTTGAATTGGCCTTCCGCTGCACTCCTCGTCTTTCACGCTCTCACAGCCTTTTTTAAAATCGGTATGTCGCCGAACCACCTGACTACGACTCAAGACATCACTACCATACATTTAAGCACTTTTTCTTAAGTTTCTGTCGCATAAAATTTTATCGGGCACCGTTATTCTAAATTTATCTTTTCCATTTTTGTGACATGCACTACTCATGCGTTATGAGACAACACTAAACAGCAGGCGAAAAAATGACCGTACAAGGGACGCACACGTCTCAATCGAGAGAGTAGGGATCTATTATTTCGGTGTCGGAGTTACAGGTGCGCAGTGTTACTACAGGTCGAGAAATAAAATCTGAAATTTCTGACTTGTAGGACTATTTCTAACATTGTATTTCTGGAGACATTTTTTGAAATCTATATTTTAAAGAAATAAAATAAGACGAGTGATTAAACAATTTATATGAAATCCAAATAAAATATTTTATTTATCTATTTAATATGCATATTTATTAAAGTTTCTCTTATTTGTAATACGTTATCAATATAAACATAATTACATCTAAAGACGTTTCCTATAATTAATCGCTGTCTGAACCAACTGGATTAATTTTCTTTCTTTTCTTAATTTGTTTCGGTTTTATAATTTCCTCATCCTGAAAAAGAAAGATCTTATTAAACAGTTGTTAACAGGATACTATTAAAGGATTCTAAAGTCAGTATTATGAAGATTATTGAGTAATATTATTTCAGTCAATATTATTGAGTAAAAGGTATTGTACTTTAAAGCTTATATTATTTTATACTTAAATATTCAAAATTTTAATCATTTGTGCCCGGTATTTACTATTTACACATCTAATAATTATAGGGTTTCTGAGCACATTGAAATCTCATGACTCACTCATTCTTCACAACTCCCTACTAATATGCGCACTAATTTAATGCATTAACATACGCAAAAATGAGTGTAAAATAAGTATTAAAGATAATGTTTGATAGGAATATAATAAAACAACAATATAGATGCAATGGCTCACGTATTATTTTATTTTTATAATTCAAAAACTAATAACTGAAAAAAAAAAATTTTATTAGTAAAGTGTAATCTGATTGTCCCCATCACATTTGCCACCAATTAAAGTTCTGCTAGAGGTTAACCAAGATCTTTGGTAGATTTTTAGATTTTGAGTCACACCACCAATTCGGAAACAATATCAGGACACTGAAATGTGTCATTGACAGTACAATAAAATAGTCACATAAAGATTGAAGACAGAATAATTTACAGATAGTAAGGGATACTTTTATTAATAATGGAGATCCAATTGAATTTATTAATAAATTAATTGTTGCGAGATTGTTTGACATTTATAATACCGAAAATAGATATAATATAATAGTTGATGTTGTATACAATTACATAATATATAATTATACTACATAACATAATACATAGTATAATAGTACACAATATAATAGTTGATATTAGGGGCAAAATTATTATTTTATCTTATATTAGAGGATTGTCAGAATGAATTAAAGAAACTTTCGGTAATATAACATTCAAATTTTCTTTAAAAATAGCAATAATTTGAGTAGATTGTTTAATAATTGCAAAGATAAGGATGATTTATGCTTAAAATCAGGAGTTGTTTACAAGATTAATTGTATGGATTATGATAAATACTATATTGGACAAACAGGTAGATATTTAAAAAAGAGAATTTATGAACATAAATATAGTTTACGTAGTTCACATATTACTTCTGGTATAAAAGAATATTATTTGAAGTTTTTACATTCTTTTGATTTTGTGAATGTGGATTTTTTGGAAGATGCTATTAATAATAAATATAAAAGGGAGAGTCTTGAATGTATTCATATTTCAAGGAATCGAAATAGCGTGAATTGAATGCGAGAGTGAAGTAAATTAGATAACATTTATCATTCCTTATTAAATTGATTGGTTTTGAACATTTTGTGTAGAAAGGGGATTGTACATTCAAATTACTAAATTTTTAGTTTAGTGGGGATAGGGGTATATATACATCAGAATATTCATATGAGGTTTAATTTAGTTCCTGATGAGGAGCCGTAGCGAGCTTCAAACATTGGACAACTATAACAGATCTTCAATTAGGCAAACGTGGCAGTGACAGTCAGATTTCACTTTACTAATGAAGATTGTTTTTCAGCTAATATATTTTTATTTCAGATTAGTTTACGGGGTGATTTTAAACAAGGACAGTCTGACTGTGATTATAATTTTCAATTAACCCTTTAACGCCCAACTTGACCATTTTTCGACAATATATTCACTGGTGTGTAACACTAACTTAAAATGGTTGAAGAAATTCTTGAGATATTATTTTTAACGTAAAATTGTATGTACTTTCAGAATACGGTATTAAAATTGTCAAATAATTTAACAATAAAAAGTTATAAACAATTTTTTGAAAAAAACGTGAATTTTTGAAAAAAAAAATTCGTCTAACCCAAATTTTCGAATGGAAAGAGGGTTCGCTCGCATGTCTAACACGTATATATTTGGTCAATGGCATGTATACTTTATTGTAAAACAGTTGCAATACCGAAATTAAAAATGGCGGCCATCCAAACAACCCTTTTTCCACCAAACTTATCAAGAAAGGTTCTTGATTTTTTTTTCTCGATCAGGATCGACTTAACGAAAAAAATTTATAGAACAAAAAGTTATTAGAATTTATCAGAGAAATCGTGTGAATTTTTTCAGACTTTTCTGAGCGACTTTTGGATTTTTGGATATGGCCATTTTTTGATAAAACCAAAAATCGCTCTGAAAATTCTGAAAAAATTCACAAGTATTCTTTGATTAATTCTAAGCACTTTTTGTCCTATAACTTTTTTTGTAGAGTTGGTCTTTATTGAATTAAAAATTGTTGAACGTTCTTAGGCGCTACTGAATGTAACGTTGCCCTGGTTTCACCACAATCAACATTTATTTATTGTTTTTTCTAATCAAAGAACATTATTCTTCATTTTTTATTTTACCTCGATAAATAATTACATCAAGAAATTCAGAAAAAAATATATGCTCTATTTCTGAAAAAAACCGATAACATGGGTTTTCAATGAACGTTCACCTCCACGTGGTAAAACCCGGGCAACGTTACATTCAATAGCGGCTAAGAACGTTCAACAATTTTTAATTCACTAAAGACTAGCTCTACAAAAAAAGTTATAGGACAAAAAGTGCTTAGAATTAATCAAAGAATACTTGTGAATTTTTTTAGAATTTTCAGAGCGATTTTTGGTTTTATCAAAAAATGGCCATATCCAAAAATCCAAAAGTCGCTCAGAAAAGACTGACAAAATTCACACGACTTCTCTGACAAATTCTAACAACTTTTTGTTCTATAAATTTTTTTCGTTAAGTCGATCCTGATCGAGAAAAAAAAATCACGAACCTTTCTTGATAAGTTTGGTGGAAAAAGCGTTGTTTGGATGTCCGACATTTTTAATTTCGGTATTGCAACTGTTTTACAGTAAAGTATACATGCCATTGACCAAATATGTACGTGTTGGACGTGCGAGCGAACCTTGTTTCCATTCAAAAATTTGGGTTAGACGAATTTTTTTTCTCAAAAATTCTCGTTTTTTCGCAAAAAATTGTTTATAACTTTTTATTGTTAAATTATTCGACAATTTTAATACCGGAATCTGAAAGTACATACAATTTTACGATAAATAAAGATTCCCCATCTTCGTATTCGCCAGTTTTAGCTCCCCGCAACTACTGGCTCTTTGCTGATCTCAAAAAAATGCTCGGGAAGAAAATTTACAGCAAATCCTCTTTAAAAGTAAAGGATAAATCCTTTATAAACATGGTATAGAAAAATTGGAAAGACATTGGAATGATTGTATCACTCTGAAAGGAGATTATATTGATGAATAAAAATGATTTTTGAAGAAAAAAAATTGTTTTCGTTGGCAAAAAAAACCAGTTGGCCTGTCAAATCTGTCATACAAGAGGACGCCAAGCAACCAACTGCAGTCAGCTAAAATCTGATCAGGTTCGTTCCCTACAACGTATCGAAAACAGGATATATTTAATGTGCCAGATTTGCAAAAGAAATATTGCTGCAAACTGTAATATTAATAAGAGTTGCAATTGTTGTAAAATTCATAGTTATATTTTAGAATGCCGTAAAAAATAATAAAATAAAAACTAGAGGCAGGGTAATGGTCGAGGTGTTTCTCAGTCCAACGCACCATAAGAAACACCGAGACGACTACAAGTACGTTCCAGCAATTCGACCCTTATAGAGGAAGAGACGATATAGTTGATACCACTCTAAATAGGAATATACCGTATATATCTTGAAAATTTAACAATGACACTGCCACGTTTATGTTAGATTCCGGTTTTCAATGTAGTATAATAAATTTAATGTATTACCCTCTAATACTTGTATCGATACTACCAACTCAACCAAATTTAAGGGTGCCACCAATAATGTTATTAGCCATCTCGGCAAGGTTAATTTACAATTTCTTGCATACAAAGTAGACTTCCACATTGTCGACGAGAGTTTCTAGATTTCCTGTCATGGAATATTAGGTACAGATTTTCTTCTAAAGCCACAAGCCATTATCGATTTTGATCAAACGCACTCATCATAAGTGAAAAACGATTAATTTAAAAGCCGAATTTACTAAAGTTTAATAAAATTGAAGAATATAGCAAATATAAGAATTACTGAATATTAAGTCCCTTATTGATCCTGGAGAATTCAGGAAGAACCTTATTAATAGATACAGATTTTGAGGAAAATATCATTAACAGAGTTAGTATCCTAGAGAAAAATAAGATCGAGGACGAAACTATATTTTTACGGTGGGTTCACTGAACATCTTGTTGAAGCATTAGAATAAACTAAAATGAATATTTTAGGTAAATTAACCAACATTCACGTAGCGTTAAACGACCATATCATATCATACGATGGGATTCTCGTAGTAAATTTCTTTACTAATAATAAGGCTACCATATATTTCGGTTATGCACTTATAACGGTCGGAGATAATATCACTGCGTTAGAACTAAAAGCAATCTCAAAACTTCGCATTTTAGATAACGATGAAGAAGATCTGTACTTTGAAATAGATATAATATAAGTTATGCGTCGATAAGAAATATCGGCGAGTGAAATAGATAATATTAGATATGAGTGGATAAAAAATATCGGCGAATCAAATAGATAATATCAGTTATGACTGGAAAGAAATATCCAGATGAATATACAAGAACCTGTTATATGCCGATGCATAGGCCCTTCAGAGTCTTGTGCGCGTTTACGCCGAATGCGTAAAATCTCCGAAACCCCCTTTCTTCGCCGTGGCGACCCCGGGTCAATCAGTGCTTGCGACCACCAACGGACCCTCACACCGCCACAGAAGTCACAAGCGCAATAGAAATAAAAGAGAGAGAGAGAGAGATAGAGAGATCCGAACCTCCCGGGATTTGGGATGGCCCATCCATACGACAGAAATAAAAACTAGTCCAAAACCAAACCAGTGCCTTATTATTTACCCGTCCAAACATCTTAAGGCCACAGACCAAAGAGAAAGCGGCGCACTCCTGCGACGCAGACCAACCAAGAAAAAGCGGGCAAGCGCCACCGCACCTATAGCGGACGTACATAGAAAGAAAGAGAGAACCGGCGCCGCCGCAAGCCGCTCCACTTATAACATCTGGACGGAGAGAGAGGGCAAGCGCCGCCGCACGGCGCTCCATCAATAGCGGCCGAGCGGGCCGCCCCCGCCGCGCGTCGCCGCAAACACCGTTAACGGCGGCTCGAGCGAGAGCACTAACCGAGCCGCCGCCACCGCCGCAGTGAACGCTGCCGCAGCTGGTCAGCTGCAAAGCCGGCGGAGGTGGTTAAATAAACTTGTAATTAGACATTCGAGGTCTGCATATAATACAAGCATATAAACTGTACCCAAAAATCCCCAAATGTTAATAAACCATGTTGGCGTATAATATTAGACTTTAGACCGTTAAACGATTTCTATGATACAATCCTCTATCCAATATATTGGTAATGTTAGACACTGTTGGGTATCCAAAATATTATACAGTAATGGATTGTGTGACTAGATTTCATTAAATTCCGATGCATCCTGATGAGACACATAAAACCACATTTTCGACAACTACAGGACATTATGAATTCGTAACAATGTCTTTTGTGTTCAGGAACGGAGGTGTTGAATACCAAAGAGCAATGAACTGTACGTCAGAAATGATGTCTTTGTATAACATGTCCCTCAATGTGTCGCGAAACTAACCCAGAGATGGTGCTAGTAGTACCAAACTGGCTACGTTTCCCTAGAGCACGAAAATTTGCATGAAAGGTGTAAAAAGTTCTCGACGATCGGACCACAAACAGCAGAGTTATCGAGGCTAGAGTAAAGTCGCATTGTAATTTATTTAAAAAATGTAAACAAGCGAGTTTTGATAAAACATTTTTTTAATGTGTAAACATACTGTAGAAGCCCCACAATTGCTTAAAAAACAATACCCTGATTCTTCTCCATCTAAACCAACGATTTGTCGGTGGTATGCTAAGATTAATACGGTGTAAAATATACAGAAAGATCGGGTAGGCCATTGGAATCCGTTATACTGGAAAATATGAGTGCTAAAAGTCGTAATGAAATATCGTAAAGTGAAGGTTCGTCAGATTGCAAAAACGACAAAGATATCATCTGGAAGCGTATGTACAATCCTTCATGGCAAATTGAGCATGAAAAAGGTTTCTTCCATGTGGCTACCGCGACTGCTTTCAGCGGAAAAAAACCAGCAACAAGTCGATGATTCAGAGAGCTATTTATCGTTATTTACTCGCAATAAAAAGGATTTCCTGCGTCGATACACAACCATGGATGAAACATGGACACATCATTTCACTCCGGAGGCGAATCAGTAATCATCTGAGGGGCGCATGGCTGATGAAAGCCACCCAAAGCGCCCAAAAATTCAGCAGTCTGTTGTCGAAGTCATGGCGTCTATTTTTTAAGATACGCATGGCGCGATTTGGATTGACTGCCTGAAAAAAGGTAAATCGATCAACAATGATTATTATGTTGACTTGTTGGTACGTTTCAAAGAGGAAATCGCATCAAAACGACCACACATGACGAAGAAAAAATTATTTTTCACCAAGACAATGCACCATGCCACAAGCCCATGAAAACAATGGCAAAATTAAACGAATTGCCCTTTGATTTGCTTTCCCACCCCCCGTGTTCGTGAGATTTAGTCCCCAGTGACTATTGGCTCTTTGCTGATCTCAAAAAATACGCCAGAGCAGAAAATTTGGCTCGATTGAGGAGATTATTGCCGAAACTGAAGCCTATTGCAAAGGATAAATCCTTTTAGTAACATGGCATAGAAAATTTGGAAAGGCGTTGAAACGATTGTATCACTATAAAAGGAGATTATATTGATGAATAAAAATGATTTTTGAAAAAAAATTTTTTTTCATTGTTAATCTCAGGTTTATTGAACAACGTGTTATATTAATATGTATTAATATTGATATAAATATATATTGATATTATGTATTAATTTTAATTTATTTAATTGGACTATAAGACCAATAGAAATATTTCTATAAAAATTCTATACATTAAAAGAATGCTGTGATCTATGTACACAAGTCACCAAGATTAAAAATGAACTGTAAAAGTATGTCATATATGCAACTAACATGAGAACTTAGATTATTTTTACCTATGCTGAATTGTTAGAGCGACTTCTTATTGATAGTAATTCCTTAGAAAAAATCTAAATTCAAATGAAAAAAATGTATGAAGAAGTCATATTTTTCTTTTTATAAACATTTTCTTCTTCAAATAATATGCATTATAATTGTTAGAGATTTTTTAATACTATAATTGAAAACAAGAAAAAAATCTTCCCGCAGTGTTCATAGATTTAAGCCATAAAAATATGTAGTTGTTATTTGATACCGGTTTGTTGCTGATACTTTCAAAAATATCGTAACAATACAGAGTAACAGCCTAACCTAACGATATCCTCATTAGTACTCCTCAGCGACGTAGGATTACAAATAGACATGGAAAATTTTCGATTAATCCAATACGAGCATTTCTAGGAATGGTAGTATGGTACACTATTCAAATGTCATTCAATTTCTGGCAAAGATATAAAGTGAGTTTTAACAAATTTATTGGAAAAAAATGTGAAATGCCAATACGAACAAGCATAACAACCCGATTTTATTCGTAGTAGTAAAAACAAACCGATCCTAGTAATTATATTTTGGGAGCAGTTATAAGTCAAAGCATCTGAACACTTTTAAAACTAGAATTAATCTATACAGTAACTGAGAAAGAAAGTTTGGCACTACTATGGGTGCTAAAAGAATTTTGAGTTTACAGAAGTCTGAAAAGGCTATAAATCCTCAAAAGCCCAGCAGGATGACTCGTACGACGTGCTATAATAATACAAGCCCATGATATGAACATAATACATGGAAAAGTTGTAGTACATACAGTACCGAATGCCTTATCAGGCTCCCCGCCACTGAAAACGTCTAACGGAACCCTGACAACATTAGAATTCAGTACCAAACATCAATCACACACGAACATCAAGCCATTTTGGTATAAAGAAACTTTTCACAAAGCAGACTTAAATTACTATCGGGCAGGTATGTGTAAATATATATATATATATATATATATATATATATATATATATATATATATTGTGACGAGCGTCACAAGGCGCCCGCGCCGACTTGTCCAGGAAAAAGACGACGCGCGCGCCACCCCGTGGGCAAGAAAACCTCAAGGCGCTCGCGCGCGCCGTCGCGCCTTGTGCTCAGCACGCTCCCCCCCTCTCCCCTACCTTTTTTTTCGTCCCGCACACGAGCCGAGTACGAGGCCAAGAACTAAGGAACCAATATTCTATTACATTTAACACAAATTATTTTTTTTCGAACGAAAAATACAGAACAACAATAATTTTTTTTCTACTGGTTATTATAACATGCCATTTTTAGTTTATTAAACAAGTAAAATGTTCCACACGGAGAGGAATTTGACTATGCTAGAGTATACTGTGTTGACATTATTGCTGTATATTAATATTGTATATTGTACTTGTATCAGCTATATAATACAATATTATAAGATTAACTGTTACGAAAAAAAAATAAATATATTTACATATAGTATAAACGTGTAAACTAGTATTAGAATCGTCTCAAATTTCTTAGTCAGAGAGTAGGCTTAAGGAATCTATTTTCACATAGCCAAAATTCTCCCAGTACAAGTGAAAAGGTCATTTATATATACCAAAGACATATTATCTAGAAAAATTTATATAAAATAATAGATTAATTTCTTTTATTTAGTATACTGTTAGATAGTAATGAGAATTTGAAATTACCATGTTTTTTTTTCTTAGAAAAAATTTATTAAAATTTAATAGTATAGATTATATGAATGCTTTGGTTATTAATTATTTGAATTCAGTTTGAAACCTTTTTATATAAAAATTAAGTCTATTTGAATATAAAAAAAAAAAAAAAATGTTTATTAATGAAAGGTGTCAACAAAGATGTTTATATAATTATAAACTCTGTTTGTCCCGTATGTTGTAATGTGTGTTTGTTTACTTATGGTATAGAGCTAATGTAAGAAATGCTATATAAAAAGAAAAAAATTTTAGTTGACTTGTTTAAAATAAATTATTTAGATTTAATATAAGAAATGTATATCTATTGTATAACAATTTAATTTTAAGATGTTGCTTCAGAAAATTAAATCCATTAACCATTAATGTTCTTTACTGAACTATAAGTAATGCAACATACCGATTTATGTTAGAAATAACTAATTATATAAAATAACATTTATTTTAATACATTAATAAAATAAAGTTGGTAATTAGATTTTGTAATGACTATAGTTTATGTATAATTTGTATTTTATTTACTGTAATAATCTGGAGTTATAAATATTAGAAAAATTACACTGACTACAATAAAAGAGCAAATGATTATCATAAAATCATAATTCAGAAATCTTCATTAGTAATTACAGATAACTCTGCGACGGCCAAAAACATGGCCGCGCAAATTTACTTCGAACAAAGGACTCATTTTACACGTTAAAATTTAAGATAGTATTACATCTAATTTGGTGGATGTATTTTACAATACATACACGGAATTAGATGTATAAACTTCACAAGAAAGAATATCGAATATTATTAGAAATAATATATTAAACATATTATTTCTATAATTATTAAATTAAGACTCGCGTATATACCAAATAAACACCGAAAACCGGGCAAAGGTCGCGACGACTACTGAAGAAGGTAGTCGTCGCAACTGCCGAAACTCGAACAAGTAGAGAGAGAACGCGATATCTAGTCTCTCTCTCTACCACTAAGTTAAGTACAGCGTATGCCGTAGAGGGGATACACTGCGCGCGGCAAGAGAACGCGCGTTCAATGTATTAGACCGGCGGCCTCTATCCCCTCTAATACATGCCGCAGGCACACTATTACACGCTCTCACTGAGCAGCCTGAGCCGCAACGAATGTAGCGAACGCGCGAATACCAGCATATACAACGGGTGTCCAAAAACGAATGCACCTGCTGTATTTAATTAAATTAACTAAAACAAATAATTTAATGTACACATAATGTATAAATATATGTATATAAATATTTAAACTTGTGTATATGTGTATTATTATTGTGCGCAGCACACAGGCTGCTAATAATCACGAAATACAAAATAATAATTGTTATAATTATTATTGAATATTATAATTATTATTGATTATTATTGTTATTATTATAATTATTGTTATTATTAATATAATTATTATAATTCGGCGCCTCGTCCGAAATTAAACGAGCGGCGACGGAATTATCCGATTATTTTGCTATAAAAAGGCCCGCAAAAGGCAAAATCGGCAGTTCGCCCGGTGAACCAACTGCCCCGAAGTTGTTTCACACGAACTCCTCCCGGAGCTAATACCTTTTCCAGAGCTCGATTTAATCCTGACTTTTTTCCTTTCCGATATTATTAACTTGATCTCTGTTGCGAGGCGCTTCTCAAAAGACAGACGGTTAATAATTTACCTTTCCGAAGTAAACGTGATCCTGGTTGCGAGGCGCTCCTCAAAAGACCAGCAGTTTACTTATCCTTACATTTACCAATTTCTCCGAAGTTATTAGCTTGATCTCTGTTGCGAGGCGCTCCTCAAAAGACAGACGGCTAATAACTTTACCTATCCTTAAGTAAACGTGATCCTGGTTGCGAGGCGCTCCTCAAAAGACCAGCAGTTTACTTATCCAGACCAGAAATTCTCCCCTTAACTCTTGATCCTGGTTGCGAGGCGCTCCTCAAAAGACCAGCGGAGTTAAGTTTGTTCCTTATTTTTTTTCCCTTTCAAATCAACCTGTCTCGATTCATTAAATCCCCGCGTGGAAAATAACACCGGGTATTCGTGCGGAAACTAGCGCCGAATATTAGAGGCATTGCGGAAAATAGCGCAAAATTTATACAAATAAATATATAGATCTAGCTATAGTTTACCTTTATTAATTATTTTTTGTGTTTATATTGATTTGTTTCAGAATCCTGTAGATAGAGGAGCTGATTTATTTTTTCGTAAATAAATTTATATTTTTTGTTATAAAAAAATTATATACTGTAATATTATTTTCCTGAAACCGCCGTCCAATCCTGAAAACTTCCTCCCCTCTCAAAACTACCCTGGGAAGATACCGCGTAGGCTATCCCGAGGGGGATAGGAACGTTACAACTCTTAAAATCTAAATAATGTATATTTATGTATAAGAAAATATTGCTTTTTAGATTATTATAGTTATAAATTACATTGTAAATGGATTTAAAGGTGTATACAATTATAAATTTAACATTACAAAGCGCGTGTTCGGCGCGTCACGACCGCGGTCGGCCGTCGCCGGCAGTCGTCGAACTCCCCCCCCCTCCCCTCCTCCTTCCCTGCGAGCAAGGAGGCACGAAGACGCCGCGCGCCGCCGGCGGAGTTGGAGAAGAAGAAGGAACGGAGGGGGAGTGTGTCGTTGACCGCCAGGAGAAGAGTAGAGTTGGAAAGAAGAAGAGACGGAGAAGAGTAGTGCGCTGTTGGCCGCCAAAGTGAGAAGTAAGAGAGAAAGCGAGAGAGATAGGAAAGTGAGAGAGATAGGAAAGTGAGAAGTAAGAGAGAAAGTGAGAGAGATAGGAAAGTGAGAAGTAAGAGAGAAAGTGAGAGAGATAGGAAAGTGAGAAGTAAGACAGAAAGTGAGAGAGATAGGAAAGTGAGAAGTAAGAGAGAAAGTGAGAGAGATAGGAAAGTGAGAAGCAAGACAGAAAGTGAGAGGAGTGCAGAAGGTGAGAGGTAGAGGAGAGAAGAGTAAGGAAGAGGCAGAGAAAGGCTGAGAAGAGAGAGAGAGAGAGAGGGTGGAGCAAGAAGAAGAAGCCGGGTGGACGAAACCGAAGGAGCAGAAGACGACCGGGCAACCACCACCGCCGAGGAGGTGAGCTGAGGAGAGAGAGAAAGAGAGAGAGAGACAGCGTGTCGCGGTCGCGGTCGTGACGTGCCGAGCACGTGGACCGGGAGTGTAGTGTGTGCGCGGTCTAGAGGGAGGGTACGATATGTAAGTTGCGACAAATAAAATCTCGATTGAGTAGAATTCATGTGGTAGTGCGACCAGTTCTTTTCCCGAGATTTCCTTTTATTTTCAGACCGGCGGGACCTCCTTTGAGGTAAGTGAATGAGTGAAGTTAAAAATTCTTTTTGTGAACGCGGACAACTCGAATCACATTTAAATTATTTTTTTGTGTGTCGTAAATCGTCCGCGGCATCACAAAAATGGCGCCCAACGTGGGGCCCGGCCGGTCGAGATCGCGGAATTGAATTTATCGCCACGTGGCGCGGCCATCTTGGCCACGTGTCGCTGTACGACCGCGTGCAGCGGAAACGACTGTTGCCGTGCGGGCGGATGTGCGCGACTCATTGAGTGCGAGTGACCAAAAAAAAAAAAAAGAGAGAGAAGTTAAATTTTTTTTGTGTGAAAAATTTTAATAATTAAAATTTTTTTGAAAACAAAAAGGGGAAATTTTTTGTGGTGGTGAAAAAAAAGAGAGGAAAAATTTTTAATAATTAAATTTTTTTTTTGAAAACAAAAAAGGGAAATTTTTTTTGTGAAAAAAAAAAAAATTTGTGAAAAAAAAAGTTGAATTTTTTTTGTGAAGAAAATTTTTAAATTAAATTTTTGTGAAAAAAAAAATTGTGACATAAATTTACTTTGAAATTTGTGAAAAAAAAAGAGAGAGAAAAAAATTTGATTTAATTTTTTTGCGAAGAAAAAAAAAGTAAAGAAAATTTAATTTTTTTGTTGTGAAAATTTTAATTAAAAATTTTGTGAAAAAAAAAATTTAATTAATTTATTTTGTGTAAAAAAAATTTTTGTGAAAAAAAAAATTTTAATTAATTTTTTTTGAAGAAAAAAAAGGGAAATAAAATTAATCTTTTTTTGAAGAAAAAAAAAGATATTTTTAATTTTTTTCAATTTGTAAAAATTCAGAATTCACATCTGAATTATTGATTTCTTATCATTTCTTGATTTTTCACCGAAGATTTAGAAAGCAAATTTATGTTTAAATTTAAAATGATCACTAATTTTAATTTAATTTAAAACTTCTTTTTGCAGCAATCACATAATTTTTATTAAAAAATTTTTTTTTGAAAAATTCCCATAAGTGATATATGAATTTCTTTCTATTTTTACTTGAATCTTTGAATTGTTTAGTAAATCAAGCTAATTTCTTTTTGCATGAAATTATATTGTACGTAATTTACTTTTTTTTGCTTAAAATTTATACATTTCAATTTATAAACGAAAAAGCTCTCGTGATTGACAAATAAATAGCATTAAATTTGCTGTGAATCCAATGATTATTTTTGACAATAAAATAATAAATATTAATAAAATACAAACCACTAAGAAGTGATAGAAGTGAGTCAAAACAAACAGAAAAAAATGGGCATTTTAATTTTTGTAAATGATTTCAATAATGTTTTGTCATTTCATCGTCTATGCAAAATAATTTAGTTGGAAACAAACAATTATTGAAGAATTTCTGCTGAACGAAAGCAGTAATATTAAGTAAAAATATCATTGAAAATATCAGACATTTATTTTATGCGGACTTACTTTAATTAATTCATATATAGATTTTTTTTGAGATTGCGTTACCTTTTTTTTTAAACATTTATAAATTTCAATTTACTCTAAGAACAAACTAGTAATTTTTGATCGGCTCATTAAAATCATAATCGTGTGAGTTATATTTTAAGCAATGGGTATGCATGCATATGCATATACATGCATGTATACTTTTCGGCCGTCCCTGTACTGTTCGATATGGAAACACTAATCCACTTCTTGCGTGTAGATGTTGCTGTGATACTTATTTTTTTTTCCATGAGCGCGAATCCCTATCGTAATTCGATTTCATGTAAATTTGTAGATTTTACTTAACCGATTTGTTGTATCCAATCTGTGACTCACAGAAGATTTATTGTTAATCTATAGCTAAATTTATTGTATAGAGAGTATAGAGGTTTCATAGGCTGTAGCTCTATTATTTTTTTTTATATCAAATTAAAAATTTTGTTGAATTACTCAGAAAAAAAAAAAACTTTTTTTTTGTTACGAAACTGAAATTTGGATCTAAGCTTGTAAAACGTGGTCGTTTTAAAATTATAAACTTTATAATACTTTATAAACTTTATAATAATTTATAAATTTTGAACAAATGGCGACCTGTTGCCTCGTCCCATCCCTAAAGATATCCTGGACCACGGAGGACGAGGAAGATCGGGACTCGTCGCCTACGCGCGGTGTGGACCAGATCCGAGTCGTGGACGACTCCCTAGTCTATAAGCACCATAGATGGACAGGACGTGGGCGTGGACGCCCGATGACCACCGTGGACGAGCTGGAGATTCCGGGACGAACAACCCCGCCGACGACGGTGGGGGTGAACCCTTTCGAGAGTCTACGGACTTCGCCGCCCACGGCCGCGCAGATTCCCGGTAGGGCTGTGACGGTCACCGCGACGACGTGCACTACCACCACGCCAAAGTACACCACTGCGGGGAACACCCTTCCGAAGTTAGACTCTCAATTGGTTACAATCAACCCGGGGGTTATTTCCACGGTCAGCCTGGCAGACCAGTCGGCTTCGTTGCGCCGCCTGGAAGATCAGAAACGGGTGGCAAGTCTGCAAATTGATCACATACTTCAGATGGCCATGGAACGCAATGAAGAAGAGCGGCTGCGGCTACAGGACGAGATAGAACGTCGAACAATCCTGACGCAGTTCGACCAACAGTGTCGGCGCCGTAGCGTTCCGCCCCAGTCGCAAACGAATCAACGAGTGATCGGCGATGGCAGGAGCATCGCCCGCAACGTATCAGGTCCTCGCGCCAGGGAGGAGGTCGACGACGACGCAAACTTGGCGTCTGACGAGGACAGTCAGCACGGAGGAGGCGATCGGCCCGAAGCCACGCGCGCCCCTACCCCCGGGACGGGAACTAGCAAAGTAGGTCGGACCGAAAGCAGAGCCGCAGAATACGGACCGACCGTGACGCGAGAACGCCCGCCGACAGAACGGGCCGGACATCATGGCCAAGATTGTTATCCGCCGCCACCCTCCCGTCCGCAACACTAACCTAGAACGGGACACAGTGAGGCCAACCTCGCCCCCGTGTGCGTGTCCACACGGGAGCAGTCGGGGTTACGGACAGCACTCGCCAGCCAGAATCCTAAAGGACTGGGGTATCAAATTTTCGGGGACCGACCAGGAGTATTCGGAAGAATACCTCGCGGACCTCGAAGAGTGTAGATACTCAGCCCGCCTGACGGAGAGCGAATTAATCAGGGCGATCCCCAGTACCCTGAAAGGAGATGCTAAGCAGTGGTATCGACCTATACGGGCGGAGACCAATAGCTGGGCAGCCATTGAAGAGGCGTTCAGGCTTAGATTCACCAACCAGCTGGGCGAGGACGACCTTCGAAGGGAGCTTTATTCGAGGACCCAGGACCGCAGCGAGACCGTCGCCACCTTCGTCGCCAAGTTCAGACACATTGTCTCGTACTTCCGGAGACCGCCGCCGTTGAGCGAGCAGGTGATGGTCGCTGCCAACAACTTACAACCAGAGTATCAGGTCTAAATGGTGGGCAAGACATTCACCAACTTTACAGAACTAACACGTTATGGCCTCGAGATGGATCGAACGATGGAGCTCCAAAATCGGTGGAGCGCACCACCAGCGAAGGACAAGATGAGACTTCGTAGCGCTGCTCTCGCCGTAGCTAAGGCCAAGGCGACTAAGGTCGCGGCCATCACGCAGAGTGATAGAGGCCGAAGGATTGAGTCGACCGATAGTGAAGGATACAAGGAGACACGGAGGAGGACCAAAGGAGCGAAAGCCAAGGTCAGAGAGGTAGCGGCCGTACAGGGACCAGTGGAGACCCAGACGCCGAGACCGATGGCAACGACCAAACCGGAGACCAATCGTGAGACGGCCGTCTCCCAACGCACCGCGACAACGGCCAAGAAGTTGGGAAGCACGGCAACCAAGGATCCGATCTCCACAACGTCCGAGTCGCCGTTTCGAAGACAATGGTCGGTGGCAGAATCGTGAACGCGAGGAGACTCGGAGGAGCTCGCCGCCAGCGCGCGACAGGGAAGACGGACGGTTCTACGGTTCGTGCTTCCACTGTAGAGCAGTAGGACACCGGGCGGCGAACTGCCCGAGCATCTCATGCTACCGGTGTCATCAACGCGGCCATTACGCCACCGACTGCCCGAGCAGTCGGAGAAGCACTCTATCGTGCCAATGGTGCGGCCGAGAGGGAGTTGCAATCCGTGACTGCCCTGAGTGCGCCCCCATCTGTACGAGGTTGGGAAACGAGAGGACGGGGGGACGCAACAGTCCCGCAACCCCCCGTTCACCCGCGAGACGCCGTTAGGACCGAACCCCATGCCGGAGCCCAAGGGAGCCATCCCGAAGAAAAGGGAGCCCCTAAGCGGTGACGTCCAGCCGCAAGTCAAGCGTGAACCGGAGAAGCCTGCGTGTGAGGCAGCCGATCAAGTGGAGCATGCGAGGCTAGAGCGAAAGGTACCGAAGGAGAACACCGGAGTCCGGTGTGAGGGGCGAGAGAATCGTGAGATCGAAGATTGTTGGATAGGTCAAGTGCAGATCGGGGAGTCCACGAGGGAGCGTCAGACCAAGGGAGCAAAGTGGTATGCGGAGGAGAGACCGTGTATAGTAAGACCGCCCCGACCAACGATAGATGTGAAAGAAGCGTCCGAAGCCAAGAGGGCCCTGCAGAATGCTAACTACGGATTAAACGAAGAATTAAAGAAATTAGAGTTCCCCGCCACCAAGATGGCCGGGAGGTATGCCTCCAGCCTGGCTAACGCCGGGACCTCCCCACAGTAAAGTTCAGGGGGGGAGTAGAGTTGGGAGCGGAGTTAGATCGAATATCAGACCTGTGGAGTCCCAGGACCTGGAGAAAACTGCACAGACGGAAGAAACCGGCCCGGACCAAGATGGACCCGAGGTAGCCGGTGTGACGCTAGAGAATCGATTGTTTCTTCCGTGGGGATGAACGGAATGAATTATCGCGCATTGTTCGATCCTGGAGCTGTAGTTTCGGTCGTCGGACCTCGAGTAGCCGAGCGATTCAAAGATCGACTACGGCCGACCTCGACGAGGCTGAAGAGTGCCCTCGGCGGAGGGACGACCATGCTAGGCGAGCTACCGCTAATAATAGAAGTGGATGGAGTTGTCGGAGAGTTGTCAGTCAAGGCCGTGAGTTTCCTGGACCATGACATTATATTGGGTATGGACTTTTGCCAGATTTGGGAGGTCGAAGCCCGTCTTGGATCTGGACAGTGGCGTATACGAGGCGGAAGGTGGAGAAAGTTTAGTCGCACGGGACAAGAGGCAGAAGAGGAACAGTTAGCAATATCGCCGAATGCGCGGTTATCGTCGAAGCCAGCGAGGACCAAAGGGCCTTAGTCGAGGACCTCTAGAGTAAGTTGTTGCCCGAGCCGCTCAACGATTGGGAGCGACTACGCTGACCGAACATAGAATAGAGGTGCAGGACGCGGCTCCAGTCAAACACCGGCCCAGACGCATGTCGCCGATGATGATGCAAGTAGCACAGGATGAAGTGAAGAAGATGTTTGAGAAAGGAGTGATCGAGCGCTCGGCCAGTGAGTGGAGCAGCGCGCCTGTTATCGTGAAAAAGTCCGACGGTTCGTTCCGTTTCTGTGTGGACTACAGAGATCTGAACGCTGTCACCGTCAAGGACGCCTATCCGTTACCTAGTATGGATTCTATTTTAGATAAACTGCGTAAGGCCAGATTCTTATCGAAGGTAGACCTGAAGGAAAAGCATACTTCCAGATACCAATGGACGCAAAGAGCCGGAAGTTCACGGCCTTCGCAGTACCCGGATCAGGTCTCTGGCAGTTCACCAGAATGCCGTTCGGTCTGACGAACGCCCCCATGACCTTTCAGCGGCTCATCGACGCACTGTTCGGACCAGAGTATGAACCCAACGTATTTGGATACCTGGACGACATCATCGTAGCGACAGAATCGTTTGAGGACCACATGGCCTGGCTAGAGCGCGTGTTGAAACGACTGAGAGGTGCAGGACTATCCGTGAATAGGAAGAAGTGCGAATTTTGCTGTTCTCAAGTGGCGTACCTCGGTTTCCTGTTGGACCGTGAAGGTCTCAGACCGGACCCAGAGAAAGTACGACCATTGTTAGAGTACCCAGCCCCGAGGACCGTGAAGCAACTGCGGCGGTTCCTAGGCATGGTTGGCTGGTATTCGAGATTCATCGATAAAGATTCGGAACTGAAAATCCCGTTAGTTAAATTATTACGGAAGGGCCAACCATGGACCTGGGACACAGATCAGGAAGAGGCATTCAACAAACTCAAGGGGGCGTTGACGACAGCGCCAGTGCTCGCACGGCCGGATTTTTCGAAGCCATTCTCGGTACAGAGTGATGCGAGCCATTACGCGATTGGGGCAGTACTGACGCAAGAGGGAGAGGATGGTGAGCATCAGATCGTCTACGTGAATCGCGTATTGACCGCGGCGGAGCGCAACTATACGACCTCAGAAAAAGAGTGCTTGGCGTTGCTGTGGTCGATCAAGAAACGGAGACCATACTTGGAAGGCTATAAGTTCACAGCAATTACGGACCACAGCGCACTTCGCTGTCTCCGGAACCTGAAAGAACCTACTGGCCGCCTGTCCCGCTGGGCTCTAGAGATGCAGCAATGGGATTTTGAGATAATACATAGACGCGGAGCCGTTCACCACGTCCTGGACGCGTTG
This sequence comes from Sycobia sp. Sy_11, assembly GCA_018907035.1. Lineage (NCBI taxonomy): Eukaryota > Metazoa > Arthropoda > Insecta > Hymenoptera > Epichrysomallidae > Sycobia > Sycobia sp. Sy_11. The sequence continues at coordinate 2,261 of JACCIC010000278.1, read as the reverse complement.
TTCCGGACGTTTGAGAACGAGTTCGAAGAAATTGCTGCATTCGAACCGTGTGAGGATGAGTGGTACACCCAGAGGGTTCAGGAGGTCATAGAATTCCCATACAAGTTTCCAGGGTGGAGTGTACACGATGGTATGATATACAGGCGCAGGGTGGACCCTATTTTGGAGAACGTGACAGAGGACCACGAGAATTGGAAACTCGTTGTATCAACGGACCACAGAGAGAGAGTGTTACGTGAGGCACATGAGGAACCATCAGCTGGCCATCTGGGCGTCAAGAAGACGTACGACAGAGTCACGAGAGTTTACGACTGGCCGGGGATCTACCACGATCGAACACCTACGTTCGCCAGTGCCCCGAGTGCCAACGGCATAAGCCCACGCAAACAGGACCACAAGGACTAATGGGTCATCGCATCGTGGAAAAACCTTGGGTCGTTGTGGCTGCCGATGTCGTCGAGCTTCCCCCGAGTAAGGGGCAATACAAGTATATACTGGTATTCCAGGATGTATTCACCCGATGGGTCGAATTAAAGGCGTTGAAGAGAGCCGACGGCAAGGCAGTCGCCAAGGCTTTCGAGGATTTAGTCCTATTCCGATGGAACACGCCAGACTACTTCTTGAGCGACAATGGGACAGAATTCGATAATCACGCACTAAAGAAGATGTTAGAAGGATATGGTGTGAAACATGTCACAACGCCACCATACCACCCACAAGCCAATCCTGTGGAGCGGAGTAATCGGACCTTGAAGACCATGATTTCTATATTCGTGGGACCGGACCACCGCGATTGGGACCTACATCTGTGCGAACTACGTCACGCCATGAACACAGCGACCCAAACATCAACTAGAGTGTCGCCAGCGTTTTTAAACTTCGGCCGGCATCCGCAACCGGTTAAAAGCTTGAGAAGAGAGGTTGAGGAACGCGAGTTGGTTTCGAGGATCGACCCCGAGGTATGGAAGGACCGTATGCGGCGATTAGACGCGTTGAGGGACCTTGTCGTCCGCCACATCGACGGGGCACGGGCCACTCAAGAAAGGTACTACAATCGGGGTAGACGAGATGTGAGTTTCAGGGTGGGAGACCAGGTGTTGCGCAGGGTACACGTGTTATCGAGCGGGACCCAGAGGTTCTCTTCCAAATTGGCTCCTAGGTACGAGGGCCCCTTTCGGATTTCCGTTCAGCTTTCCCCGACGGTTTACGTGCTCGAGACGGGCTCGAGCCGGCGAATCGCGAAGGTGCACGTGTCGGAGCTAAAGGGATATGTCCCCTCCCCTCGCGACGTTGCCAGTCCCAGGCTCGGCTTATAGGTTCGCGATGAGACGCTCCGGTTTCCCTGGGTTTTCCCTTTCCCTTTCCTTTTTTCCCTTGGTAGTTAGACCGGACCAGTGGTGAAGCTATCCCTTAACTCCGCACTTATTCTTTTAGTGATGAGTCACATGCGGAGACATCACCGCTTGGGGCTCGGAAGAGAGGTGGCACGACCACTGATCTCCCGGCCTCGTGCAGGTCATCGACCGTTCCCGGAGTTTCAGCCCGTCCCGGGGGGGTCCTGGACGGTGGGAGAGTCACTACCTCCGATCCGTGGCGGCGGCTCCGAGTCGTCCTGGTCTTCGTCGTCCTCGGATGGCGAAACCGTGGTCGAACGGTCCGTCTCGCCGCGGGAGGACTCGGTGCTTCCCACCGGACCCCCGAGAGCAGAACGCCCTCATGTGGAGCTTCGTCCGGAGCGCCCATACGGAGAGAGATACCCCCGCTTGACGGGGGTACTGTTTGATGGCCTAGAGCCGATACGGACGCGGCCCGAGGTGGACCCACCCCGGCGGCACTGCTACAACTGTTGGCAGACAGGGCACGCGCGCAGGGACTGCCCCCGACCCGTAGCTGCAACGTACTGTTGCAACTGCGGGCGACGCGGGGTCGTCGTTGAGAGCTGCCCCCGCTGCCACCGGGCGTATCGGCGTTATATGGGGTGGCCCACCCGGACTGCGACGGGAAGCCTCGCGGTTTCTCGCGCTCCGGACCATGCGCCCACGGCACCAACATCGCCGCGTGGAATCCGAGATGACCTACCGGCAGCAGGAGCATCACCGCAGCGACTGATAGCCGTCGTCACCCCCCGACCTATCCGACGGGTCTCGGTAAGGGCGTTGGTGCGGCTGCTGCTGGAGGCAGTCGCCGGTCACTAGACGGAACCCCTGGGACGCGGGACGCCTGAACCTGGACCTAGAGCTGACCGGAGGACCGGAACGGAA